>JARQOC010000010.1:53229694-53418685 GCA_033576535.1 Allobates femoralis | reverse complement strand
CACACGCTAATTATTCAGAGCAGCTTGAAGACACGCCCACAAGGAACTGTCAGCCACACCATACAAATAAGCACTAAATAAAAAGGCTCATATCTCTGGAACCGTATAGCGGATTTAGAAAAAACAAAAAGCATAACACTTGGAGGATCCAAAAGAATAAAATAAGAGCCACATTTGGCCACTTCTGAATTGAAGACAGGTTATTTTTAAACTGAAGTATTTTACATAAAGCAATTCTATAAAATATATCTGATATTAGGAATGGGGCACATCACACCACAAAGATTGTCCCTTGGATTTTTAGTCACGCTCCATCCCATGTTTCATTAAAAGTAAAATAAATTGTGGTTGTAATGTAGAAATGAAATTTCCTCAGTCCCGATCTTTTTGTCCGTATCAGTCTATTGTTTTGTGAAACTCAGGATTTAAAATGTTTGCTTTCTGCTGGCTCAGCTAGGGTTAATGACTTTCCTTGCTGATAGTTCCTGCTCAATACTAGCTCAGGTGCTTGTGACCACACCTATTCCCTTTAAATAATCACATGACCCATCTCCTGTTGCCGGTAATAGATTCATTATTTACTGACCACCAAGGTGGAAGGAAGCAAGCTTGGTGTAGCTGCTGAAGCCCTATTGTCTGCAGTTTTAGTGTCTTGCTGCAGCCGTCAAGTTTTGTTTTGTATCCTTAATTGTCTCTGTTCCCCTGTCTATCTACCTTCCTCTGTGTTGCACTACATTAGAGGTGAAGTCTAGTGCACTCACCTGCCCTCCATTAGAGGTGAAGTCTAGTGCACTCACCTGCCCTCCATTAGAGGTGAAGTCTAGTGCACTCACCTGCCCTCCATTAGAGGTGAAGTCTAGTGCACTCATCTGCCCTCCATTAGAGGTGAAGTCTAGTGCACTCACCTGCCCTCCATTAGAGGTGAAGTCTAGTGCACTCACCTGCCCTCCATTAGAGGTGAAGTCTAGTGCACTCACCTGCCCTCCATTAGAGGTGAAGTCTAGTGCACTCACCTGCCCTCCATTAGAGGTGAAGTCTAGTGCACTCACCTGCCCTCCATTAGAGGTGAAGTCTAGTGCACTCACCTGCCCTCCATTAGAGGTGAAGTCTAGTGCACTCACCTGCCCTCCATTAGAGGTGAAGTCTAGTGCACTCACCTGCCCTCCATTAGAGGTGAAGTCTAGTGCACTCACCTGCCCTCCATTAGAGGTGAAGTCTAGTGCACTCACCTGCCCTCCATTAGAGGTGAAGTGTAGTGCACTCACCTGCCCTCCATTAGAGGTGAAGTGTAGTGCACTCACCTGCCCTCCATTAGAGGTGAAGTGTAGTGCACTCACCTGCCCTCCATTAGAGGTGAAGTGTAGTGCACTCACCTGCCCTCCATTAGAGGTGAAGTGTAGTGCACTCACCTGCCCTCCATTAGAGGTGAAGTCTAGTGCACTCACCTGCCCTCCATTAGAGGTGAAGTCTAGTGCACTCACCTGCCCTCCATTAGAGGTGAAGTCTAGTGCACTCACCTGCCCTCCATTAGAGGTGAAGTCTAGTGCACTCACCTGCCCTCCATTAGAGGTGAAGTGTAGTGCACTCACCTGCCCTCCATTAGAGGTGAAGTCTAGTGCACTCACCTGCCTTCCATTAGAGGTGAAGTCTAGTGCACTCACCTGCCTTCCATTAGAGGTGAAGTCTAGTAGTGTAGTGCACTCACCTGCCTTCCATTAGAGGTGAAGTCTAGTAGTGTAGTGCACTCACCTGCCTTCCATTAGAGGTGAAGTCTAGTAGTGTAGTGCACTCACCTGCCTTCCATTAGAGGTGAAGTCTAGTAGTGTAGTGCACTCACCTGCCTTCCATTAGAGGTGAAGTGTAGTGCACTCACCTGCCTTCCATTAGAGGTGAAGTGTAGTGCACTCACCTGCCTTCCATTAGAGGTGAAGTGTAGTGCACTCACCTGCCCTCCATTAGAGGTGAAGTGTAGTGCACTCACCTGCCCTCCATTAGAGGTGAAGTCTAGTGCACTCTCCTGCCTTCCATTAGAGGTGAAGTCTAGTGCACTCACCTGCCCTCCATTAGAGGTGAAGTCTAGTGCACTCACCTGCCCTCCATTAGAGGTGAAGTCTAGTGCACTCACCTGCCTTCCATTAGAGGTGAAGTCTAGTGCACTCACCTGCCTTCCATTAGAGGTGAAGTCTAGTGCACTCACCTGCCTTCCCACTAGCCAGGGTGAGTGGAGGGACAGACCAGGGACTAAGAACACTATAGCAGAGGGGAGAGAGGACCTTATTAGGGATGTTAAGGGAGCTTAGAGACCAGACACAGGTTAGTGTCAGGGAGCGGGGGATGGGACACCTCCTATTGTCAGGGTCTTCCTCTCCTTTTACATCCCTTTGTACTTTGCTGTTGCACCGTGTGCTGGACATCCCCTAGTCTGTGAGTGACAGTTTTCCTGCAGCGCTACCACAGGGGAAAAAAGGTATTGCATAGTGTGCGGTCACATGATTGGGCTGTCTGAGTAATGCAGGACAGGCTCTCCAGAGAGTGAGACACTCTTTGTACGGCTTTACACTCAACTCAAGTGTCCTATACAGAAGCCCCTCCCTGTCCCTTTACTTATGTATATGAAAATGGGATTTTTAAACTGGACAGCCCCTTTAAAGTGTATCTGTCCTTACAGGATTACATGCAGCAGAGTGTCTGTGTCTGTCTCTGGTGTTTCCCTCAGTCTTCCTCTCCATCTACTATATAAAAGCCCTATCCAGTCTGTCTGTGTGTTTGTAGGTTACTCTCGAAAACCGCGCCGCCTATAGGACATCGTGTAAACTAGTTATACAGATAAATTACAGTTATGGTTGATCAGTCAAAGAGAACAGCACCACCTATAGGACATCTGTGACGGGGGACCCACACGCCATCCGGGACACTGGCGCAGGCTAGTGCCACAGCTTTTCTGAGTACAAGGGGAAAGAGGCGCCACACAGGGATGAGCGATACAGCACACAATGGGAGAGGAAAGAGAGAGCGCATCAGGGAAGAAACAACACAACGTGAGAGACAACACAACGGGGGAAAGCGCACACAAGTGGAAAGAGCGTCCAGGGGGAATGAGAGCGCATAGGGATGGTGAGCACCAGCAGCACCTGCCAAGCTATGGCCACCCCGTGCAGCAGCGGCTTCCCCGCCCTCCTCGGTGGCTCTGCGATTAGTAGTGGGAGCAGTTGGACTAATATCACACATGTTCTAGAATCGCCCTAGTAGAATGTTATAAGCACCAACTGTTATCTCCTAGTAATGTTTAAACCTTCCCTATAATTTCTATTTCATAAATCATTCGTAAACGTGAACATTTGAAACTTTGTAATATATCTTATCAGACATGTCCTCTTCTTTCTCCTCCTGGACTCATCTTTTACTTTAAAAATCCTCAATTCATAGGTACAATATGTCTTCAGACTTTCCCATAACTGAGAGATGTCAGTTGGTGCTCATAAGGTTCTATGGAGAACTAGAACTATCTGGTTAGGAAAACTTGCAGCAGAATGTCTGTCACCTCTAGCTCCACCCCCTCCAGAGAACTTGCAGCAGAATGTCTGCCTCTATCTCCACCCCCTCCAGAGAACTTGCAGCAGAATGTCTGTCACCTCTAGCTCCTCCCCCTCCAGAGAACTTGCAGCATAATGTCTGTCACCTCTAGCTCCACCTCCTCCGGGGAACTTGCAGCAGAATGTCTGTCACCTCTAGCTCCACCTCCTCGGGGAACTTGCAGCAGAATGTCTTTCACCTCTAGCTCCACCCCCTCCAGAGAACTTGCAGCAGAATGTCTGTCACCTCTAGCTCCACCCCCTCCAGAGAACTTGCAGCAGAATGTCTGTCACCTCTAGCTCCACCTCCTCCAGGGAACTTGCAGCAGAATGTCTGTCACCTCTATCTCCACCCCCTCCAGAGAACTTGCAGCAGAATGTCTGTCACCTCTAGCTCCACCTCCTCCAGGGAACTTGCAGCAGAATGTCTGTCACCTCTAGCTCCACCCCCTCCGGAGAATTGTATAAACTCCAACTGTCTTCTCCTATCTCAGTAATAGGGACACCTGTCTTTATTGAATATAGATTTTACCCTGGACTGATAATGAATGATCGATCCCAGAGGAGAGAGAAGCAGATTTCTCTGATGAGATATATTATAAAGTTGTCTATTTTCATGGATACTATTGATTTATGAAATCATTAAAAACCGGTGACTCTTTAAATCTGAGCCCATGATGATCAGGATTTTCCATTAATTTGATGCTGGCGTCAGTTCGACTCTGAAGTCAGATATTACATTGAAGCCGGTGGAGGAAAAAATCTCTTTCATTGTGAGAACAAATGATCTTCGAGATGTTTTCCCTTTTTAATTATTCAATACGAGTAGGAGCGGCGCTTTGATCTGGGAAGTAACGTTGTATCTGCCATGTGGATGTGGAATATCGATCGGCGGCTCTGCCTTGTGCCCAAGATGTGGACGATCCAGGAGATCGAGGATGTATTAAGGAGCGACTTTTAACTCTAACTCAACTTGAGAGATGGGGGGCATCGTTCTGTTGCCATGGTAACGCAGCCGGGGAGATTTCTTTAGGGATTTGCAGGAAGCAGAGGCATTAAGAATGAGCGATGTTAGTAGCTGAGATGTATTGATGCCTGCGAGCCGCATTCACACATTATACACCATCCCACACCCCGCCGCAAAAAGGTCCAGAAATATTGGATTCTGAGAGAGATGGATGGATAGATGGAATCACAGGATGGATAGACATGTTAATGATATGGAAATAATGACGAAATGGAAACAACATTTTCAAAACATCTCGATTTTATCAAGTGTGAGCACCACATGCAGAAATCCCGGTACTTACAACTGCGGCTGCTATCACTGAGGTTATACGTCAGAAATGTGCTGCCGATGAATGCACTTGGGAAAATCATCAAGATCCACTGCTGGCAGCTCCTTTGTAATCACCGACGAATGACGTCCCAGGTGTGCTCAATGGGAGATGAGTCTGGAGACGCTGCAGCCGCGGCGGCCGAGTCTAGAGACGCTACAGCCATGGGAGCAGATTTTAGGCTACGCAGGTGTGGAGCCCACTTAGACGGGGTACTCGGTACCGGACCGGGATACTGCTGGGATATCACGGCGGTCTTGGTCCGGACTGTGTCCTGGGTTCCGCAAGTAAATGGGGGGATATTTATAAGGGAGATTGTTGTTGTGACGCCACCCACAGGTTGGGGTCAGTAAGGGGACCACTGCTGCAGCGTAGCTCTGCCAGGAGGATGGCTGGGGCTGCAGCTGGATGGATGAGCCCGCCGCGGGTCGGGGCAGCTCCTGACAGGGTAAAAGGTGTAATAAAAGTTCTGTATACCTGGAATCCTACACGGGAGACTGAAGCGGGGTTCACCGGGTTTTACTTGCATGTCCTTCAGCTTAAACAGTTCACACAATTCAGTTCTTAACACAGTTACTTTACACGGGTAACTCCGGACACTCTGAACCCTCTGCAGCCAGGCTATCTTTCCGAGACCCTTCACTCTTTCTGTTTAACCTATCCGGCTTGTTTCTCTGTTCTTCTCTGTGGATTGTATGACAGCAACTCGGTCCCTTTTGTGTGGCTTCCCCCTATGTGTGTGGGCATCAAGCCGGGTCCTCTATAGCGTTGCTGAGCCTCCAACCCGTGTAGTAGGAACACTGATCTGGAATCCGTGTTCCCCGCCGGTTTGTCTGGGGAGCCGGCGTGTAGCAGCAGTCCCCCTCAGAGCCAACACTCTGGTCCCAGCCTAGCTTAGGTGTCCCTATCTTGCAAGGGATCACCGGCTCTTTCCCACCCGTGTGGTTATCCAGGTACTTCAATGGAAACCTTTCCCGCCTGTAGTTGGTCAACGCTGCCGTACTCCTCGGACCTGGTGGCAGCGGTCCGGTCTCTGTCCTCACTCTCCCTTGGGCTGCAGGCTATGGAAGAACTTTCTCTCCATGGATCTGTGTCTCTGTGGGTTCTGTGTCTCCAGGGAGCCCTATCCCTCCAGGAAGTGTCACTTTCTGTCTGCTGTTGTCTTTACTTCTCGGCTTATTCTGCCCTACTGGCTAACTCTTCCTCGTTCCTCCCTTTTTTATTGGCCTACCACCTGACCTACCTTCCCACCCACTTTCCTCTAAACCCCACCACCCCTTGCTTGCCTAGAGTCCCGGGCTCCGGGTTAGGTGTTGTGCTCCTGTGGGTGTGTGTGCTGTGAAGGTGTTTGCTGTACAAACTGTCTCCTATCTACCTGGCTGCAATTCTCTCATGTGGCCACCCTGGTCACAGGGGCGCCACACAGGCAGCACACCGTACCACCAGCAATGTGCAGTCTGGTGTTCAGGTGCTTAAAAATGGCTCCTAGGACACTTTCCAGTTCCCTCGTGATGGTCTCCAGACCAGTTTCTTGTTATGTTACATCTAAGACAAAAACAGACTCATCACTGAAGAGAACAGATCTCCGTTCCCAACTCTAAACTATGAGAGCCTTGGCATGTGGTCAATGGACACCTGTAGCTTGATGTCCACTTCATGACCCAATGTCCTACAAATGTTGGTTTGTGTAGACACTGATTGATGATTTGGTCTTGGTAAGTGATCTCATTGGTCGCTGATTAGATAGGACCTGACAGCAGAGGATCTTGATGATTTTCCCAAGTGCATTCAGTGGCAGAACCTTCCTCAGACGACCATTAGGGTACCTTTACACGCGGCTACATTCTAGGGTGGCTACAGGTAACTTACTGGTTGCAGTGAATCATGGAGATAAGGTTCTATCTTGTTGCTGTGTACAAATGGAATAATCTCTCCATGATTTCACTGCAACCAGTAAGTTACCTGTAGCCACCCTAGAAATGTAGCCGCGTGTAAAGGGCCCTTAGTGATAGCAGCCCAGGCTGTAAGTGGCGAGATTTCTGCATGTGGAGCTCACACTCGACATTAGATAAAGCAGATGTTAGAAAATGTTATTTACATTTTGTCATCATTCCATATTGTTACATGTTTCTATGATTGTTCCATTATTCTGCGACTTTCCTCTTATTGTTTCGATACCATTGTTGCAGAGCGTATACGTAATTTGCTGCATTTCTTGTATCTAAGACAAGGTCGTTCTTTCAGCACTTGTTCTATCAGGCAGAAAAACATGGTGGAGAGAAAGCTGTTTGATTTCTGCCTCCTGAATCTGAGTCTTCGCTATTTGTCTACTCAAGTGGCACCAACAACATAACAGCATTACAAGCCAATGGGCACTCAATGACCCTCATATGCCAGTAATAATGATAGGGGTCATGGTCCTGTGTAGGGGGCACTGCGGACTGTTACTGTGACCTGGGAGGAGGGGTCTCGCTGCTATCGGGTATATACTGTGTATCTGCTTCCACTCCGGATGCTCATTATACTCCAGAATATTCTCTCTCCAGTGATTGATCGTCTTACATTATTATGCAGCCTGGTGTGTCACCCCCGAAGCTGGGAGACCCATATTAAAGTGCGATCCTATCGTGATTAGATTTATACATGGATGCGTGAAGCACGGCGTTCCAGGGGAGTAAAAAATTAACCCGTAATACTTTCCATCAGTGCGCTGTCTACAACTGAGAGCCCAGACCAGGGGCCCCCGATATTTCTTACCTTGCGAGCCACATTTTGTGTGAAGAAATATTAGGTGCCTCCTTTGTACCCCCTGTGTGCCCCCTTATAAACTAATAATGACCCAAATGCCTCCTTATAAAATGATATTGGCCCGAAAGCCCATTATAAAATGATAATGGCCTGAGTGCCCCTTTATAGATCAATAATAGCCCGATTGCGCCTATAAAGTAATAATAGCCAGATTGCCCCCTTATAAAGTAACAATGGCTCAAGTGCCCCCTTGTAACGTAATAATTACCTCAGTTCCCCCCTTATAAGGTAATAATGGCCTGAGTGTCCTCTTATAACGTAATAATGATCCAAGTAAACCCTCTCTTATATAGTAATAATGCCCCGAGTACCACTTATAAAGTAATAATGGCCCAAAAGTCCCCCTTATAAAGTAATAATGGCCTGAGTACCCTTTATAATGTCATAATGACCCAAGTGCCCACTTGTAAAGTAATAATGACCCGTGCGCCCCCTTATAAAGTAATAATGACGCGAGTGCCCCCTTAAAAAGTAATAATGGCCAAATTGTCAATTTTTAAAGTAGAAATAGCTTCAGTTACTGCTTATAAGGGAACAATTGCTTAATTGTCTCCTTACAAAGTAAAATTGCTGAACTGCCCTCTAAGGCCGGCTTCACACCATGGTTTGTGCTGTCAGGTTGGTCCTGTTTTTTGCAGATGCACCGACAGAACTGACAGCACAGGATGGCAGAAAGTGTGGCCAAATATGCCCTCTGATCTTTTTTGCAGGATTAGTTTCGCTGCTCTCCACAGTGCTGATCTGTCTTCCTGTGTGTGCAGTGCTGCTCTCCATAGTGCTGATCTGTCAGCCTGTGTGTGTCAGTTCTGCTCTCCACGGTGCTGATCTGTCAGCCTGTGTGTGCAGTGCTGCTCTCCATGGTGCTGATCTGTCAGCCTGTGTGCGCAGTGCTGCTCTCCACGGTGCTGATCTGTCAGCCTGTGTGTGCAGTGCTGCTCTCCATAGTGCTGATCTGTCAGCCTGTGTGTGCAGTGCTGCTCTCCACGTGCTGATCTGTCAGCCTGTGTGTACAGTGCTGCTCTCCATAGTGCTGATCTGTCAGCCTGTGTGTGCAGTGCTGCTCTCCATAGTGCTGATCTGTCAGCCTGTGTGTGCAGTGCTGCTCTCCACGGTGCTGATCTGTCAGCCTGTGTGTGCAGTGCTGCTCTCCATAGTGCTGATCTGTCAGCCTGTGTGTGCAGTGCTGTTCTCCATAGTGCTGATCTGTCAGCCTGTGTGTGCAGTGCTGCTCTTCATGGTGCTGATCTGTCAGCCTGTGTGTGCAGTGCTGCTCTCCATAGTGCTGATCTGTCAGCCTGTGTGTGCAGTGCTGCTCTTCATGGTGCTGATCTGTCAGCCTGTTGTGTGCAGTGCTGCTCTCCATAGTACTGATCTGTCAGCCTGTGTGTGCAGTGCTGTTCTCCACAGTGATGATCTGTCAGCCTGTGTGCAGTGCTGCTCTCCATAGTGCTGATCTGTCAGCCTGTGTGTGCAGTGCTGTTCTCCACAGTGATGATCTGTCAGCCTGTGTGCAGTGCTGCTCTCCATAGTACTGATCTGTCAGCCTGTGTGTGCAGTTCTGCTCTCCATGGTGCTGATCTGTCAGCCTGTATGTGCAGTGCTGCTCTCCATAGTGCTGATCTATCAGCCTGTGTGTGCAGTGCTGCTCCCCACGGTGCTGATCTGTCAGCCTGTGTGTGCAGTGCTGCTCTCCACAGTGCTGATCTGTCATCCTGTGTGTGCAGTGCTGCTCTCCATAGTGCTGATCTGTCAGCCTGTGTGTGCCGTGCTGCTCTCCATGGTGCTGATCTGTCAGCCTGTGTGTGTAGTGCTGCTCTCCATGTTCCTGTACATTCAGCCATGTCGCTGAAATGTTGCTGTCCATGGTGCTGAATTAGCACGGCAGCATTTCAGAGCCTGCGTTGTGGTGTACATTAGATACAGGACTATCCGATTTTGTCCGATTTTTGCACCAGAGCCAAAAAATGATCAGGTTCTGATTTTGTGCCCGTGGAAAAAAAGGACAAAATCAAATCCGGGACAGAAAACACAAAACCGGTTGGCCAAATAGGACCAATTCAGCACCATAGGAACACATTGAAGGCAAAACCGGATCAGGTTCTGATGCAGAAAACTGTGCTGTGAAGCCGGCCTAATAAAGTAATATAGGTCAAAGTGCCCCATACTAAAAGAAAAAAGGACTGATGGCCCTAATAAAAAAAAAAATACCCGAAGTGTCACTTAATAAAGTAATAGTGGCCTAAGTGTCACTTATAACTTATAATTAGGGTATATTACGATTTAAAGGGCAGTAAAAGGGCATCAAGTGCTCGCTTGTCAAGTAACATGGTATTCTAAAATAATAACGTCCCATGTGTCCGCTCAACAAGAAAGAACGCCCCTAAGTATCCCATTGACAAATAATCATGCCCTGTATGGACGATGATACAGTTTAGATTGCTCAGGCGAGGGCCAGACGGTCTCGAGCCGCACATCAGGGGCCCCCGAGATACATGTGCATCACCCGCCTCTGGCTGGGGACCCCTGGTGTAGATAGTCCTTTATGAGCCCAAATCTTTCTCCTGTCCTTCTAGTTTGTTACAATGTATCAGTGGGGTAAAATGTATCCAACATTTAGGTCAAAGAGGATTGTCTACACTGGATACAATTGAAACCAGTACATGAAGAAGAAGGATATACAACATGATCGAAATTTTTTGCAATTGATGCAATTCACTACCACTTTTCCTCTAATGAGGTCACCGGGGTCTGGATGTTGCCGGAAATTCTGTAATATTCGGACATTCCTGGAGGATTTTGGGGATTGGAGAAATAAATGTGATTTTGGGCCTGTGCTGTATTTTTGGCACTCCTCTGGTCTGAGTTCAGCGGTGCAGGGAGAGCGGTGGTGTGTATACGGCGTGCGATGTAATGAGATTATAATGGGTCCAGCCTGGAGCCCGGGCTCAATTACACCATAATCGGGGCTGAGTGTTCTCCGCGACGTCTACATCATTTCCCCGATGTGACATTTTGTTATTAAGTGTCGCCGGGTTACAATTTGCAATATCTCTCGCTCATTCATCACAATTGTTTCCGTAAAGCGGATTGGTGTCTGCAGCCTCTCCTAGATAAGTGATTACAGGATAAGACGCAGACCCCCGGCGTAAGGAGGGTGCGGCGCTGATCTTGGAGATAGGAATACAAACACCATCCACCGGGGACGTCGTCAATCTGACGGAGACAAATAAATCCGCCTGTTTATGATGTGCTTATCAAGAGACAGACGTAACGTGACAAATAGCGGAGACGCTGACGTACCGCAGATCGCTCACTCTCCGCAGAAAGTCACCCCAATGATTGACAGCTCAACACTGCGCACACTCCATTCATGGGGGACGCCGCTAATTCACCTGGAAATTAAGCTACAAATCTGAAAATAGAAGGGGGGTACGCTTGGACTGCGTCACCCTTAAAGGGGTTGTCCATCTTTAACCCCTTCACCACCCAGCGACTTTCCTATTTTCGTTTTTCGTCCTTTCTTCCAAGAGACATAACTTTTTTTTATTTTTCCATCAATATAGACAAAAGTTGTACTTTTGAATGACACCATTCATTTTGCCATATAGGGTACAGGAGAACTGAAAAGAATTCCAAATGCGGTGAAATTGCAAAAAAAATGGCCTTAGAGCCCCCTTATAAATTAATGACTTTTTTTTTTGTTTTTTATTCACTATCTTCATTATATGATAAAACTGATGTGATGTTATGATGCCTCGGGCCGGTACGAGTTCGTAGATACCAAACATGTTACTTTTATTGTTATATAAGTGGTGAAAAAAATCTAAAGTTTTTAAGGAAAATAGTTGCGCCATTCTGCCCCGTGGAATCCTCATTTTTCGGGATCTGGGGCTGTGTGACGACTTATATTTTGTGTCTTGAGCTGAGGTTTCTAATGATACCATTTGTGTGTAGATACGCTGTTTTAATCACTCGTTACTGCATTTTATTGCAATGTTGCAGCGACCAAAAGAAACATAATTTTAGCGATTGGACCTTTTGTTTTCCGCTGCAGTTTACAGATCTGATTAATTGATTTTATATTTTGACAGATCGGGCATTTCTGAATTCAACAATACCAAATGTGAAATTGTTTTTAGTACCTTTCATTTCAATAGGGCAAAAGGGGGGGAAATGTAACTTTTTTTTATGTATATTTAAAAAAAAAAAAGTTTTACATTTTTATCTTATTTTAACTGGCCCCTTGGGGCCTCAGTGCTGCACAGTGTGATTGCTTCTCCTGTGTACAGATGAGCTGCTGCACATCTGTGAACAGGAAAAAATAACTTTCTGTGATGACAGTGCTCGCCGGGCATCTATAGGAAGTGATTCCAGACAGCATCCGGGGTCATCACAGGACCCTGGGCTGTCAAGGTAACACATCGAGGTTCTGTGATCACATCACAGAACCTTCGATGACGGCAATAAAAAGTGTGAACCCTGTGCTTTTCATCATGCTGTCAGCACCTTCTCCAGACTAATAGATATCATTTCCTTTGTTTCTCATTTGTTTCTGAATTTCTTTGGATCACAGCATGATGTCTGGCCTTCGTGGATCTTTTGGTCTCTTCACTTTGTCAGGCAGGTCCTATTTAAGTGACTTCTTGATTGAGCACAGGTGTAGCAGTAATCAAGCCTGGGAATGGAAAATGAACTTGACTTCCCAAAGAAGCCTAGCAGACATTTTAAAGGAAACCTGTCACTTCCCATAAGTTGTTTAATTTAATGTAATTACCTGCTGTAAATGCTGCTGTTCTCCTGAATCCGTTGTTGTTTTTGTCTTTTGTTCCTGTTCCTCTACTTTCCTGAGATATGGTCCTCTCTTCCCGACCTGTAAATCTAGTATTTTAGGAAAGTGGGCGTGGTCCTCAACTTTGTGGGTGTGTACATGCGGGAGAACCACGCCCAGTTGACTTTTTTTTTAAAAAAACCAAACCTACTAGATTTGTATACAGGGAAGAAGGGGACGTATCTCAGGAACAGAGAGGCGCAGGAACAAAAGAAAACATCGCCGGATTCAGGAGGACGGTGACATTTACACCAGGTAAAAAAAAAATTTATTGCAAGTGACCGGTCCCCTTTACAAGTTTTAATAAATTTATATCATCTGCCTATTGAGGTAGCTGCTTAGCAAGTAACATGATGAGAATATATATTCTGTACACAGGTCCTACATTTACCCCCAAAAGAATAAAAAATAAAGTGACCTTAATTTACCCCCGAACAGCCAACTGTTACATTAAATGCTCAGTATTTCACATTTCTCACCCAAAGATGTAGATTTGCATCAATCGTTGACCACTTGAGATGAATAGAACAGCCAGCTGTAGCTTTAGGACAAAAGGTGTGAAAGAAATAGATCAGCCAAAACTTACATTGTGTCTTTGTCTTTGGGATTTTTTGGCACAAACCTGCCACCTAGTGGCTAAGTGTGGAAATGCGCCTATGAGCAGCACTATACACAGCAGACCTCTGCTTATATTTTTCTCTCTGCCACAAAAATAAAAATGCTGCAGATTTTTTTTCTTTTTTGTTTCTCTGCTCCTGCGACACTTAACTCCTATTCTGGCTGTAGAAATCCGTATCATTTATGCAATGTAACGCTCGACTCTCCTGCATTGAGGAGTTGTGATAGTACCAGGTAATATGGGTGTTTATTGTGTATGTGATGTATGCAGTGTGAATTTAATGTATGCATTACAGAGGGGGGACATAGAGAGTCTGTACACAAGAAATCCTGAATAAACCGTAAAATAATAGTACAAATGTATTAATTTACAAGTAAAGTGATTAGTGCAAAACAGAGTATTCAATCAGTGGATAATTGCGTGGCTCCTGTGATTTAAGGCGGACATGACCACTGCAATTACCAAAGTTTATACAACCTTTTGGACTGATAGTTAAATCTCCAGTTTGCTGAGCACTGTCATTTGTATATAACATAGTATAATTAATGGTTACAAATCACAAAGCGCATAATGTGCCAAATCATACAAGTTTATTTACGGGGTTACAAATACACCACAAGGTTTGATCCACATCAGGCACAGTTTGCACCGTACACATATAACATCACTATGAGTAACAGCATACAACATGAACATTGATCCAACTAGAAACACAGTACTAAGTCAATCACCAAGGCACAAATTATCGGAACTATCAGCCAGTTAGGTCATATTAAAGGCCCTGTCACACATAACGAGATCGCTGTAACGTCACAGATTTTGTGACGCAACAGCGATCCCGCTAATGATGTCGTTCTGTGTGACACGCACCAACGATTTGGCCCCTGCTGTGAGATCGCTAATCGTTACACACTGCTCTGGAACATTTCTATGTCGTTGTGCTCCCGCTGGGAGCGCTACATTGCTGTGTTTGACAGGGAGAATGACCAACGATCTCCATGCTACACTATAGAGTGACAATTCCCAACGACCTCAGTATAATTCTTGATCGCTAGTGCGTTGTTTTTCAGATCGCTGGTGAGATACCTGATATCTTACCAGCGATGTGAAAAACGACGCACCAGCGATCTCTGCACATCGTTATCGGATCGCTGGTGCATCGTCGTGTGACTGGGCCTTTAGAATCAGCGTGTCCAGGACACCATGCACATTGTGTATTTGTACTATGTATTTGATGTATGCATTGTGTTTGTTGTGTGTATTTGATGTATGCATTGTTTTTGTCTGTACTGTGTATTTATATGCATTGTGTATTTGGTCTGTGTATTTGATGTATGCATTGTATATTTGTGTGTATTTGATGTATGTATTGTGTATTTTTACTATGTATGTGATGTCTGCAGTGTGTATTTGATGTTTGTTGTGTATGTGTGTATTTTATGTATGTATTGTGTATTTGCCTGTACTGTGGAATTTGGTGTATGCATTGTGTTTGTTGTGTTTATTGATGTATGCATTGTGTGTTTGTTGTGTGTATTTGATGCATGCATTGTGTGTTTTTTGTGTGTATTTGTATGCATTGTTTTTGTCTGTACTGTGTATTTGTATGCATTGTGTATTTGGTGTGTGTATTTGTATGCATTGTGTATTTGTTGTGTGTATTTGATGTATGTGTTGTGTGTATTTGATGTATGTGTTGTGTGTATTTGATGTATGCATTGTGTTTGTTGTGTGTATTTGATGTATGCATTGTGTGTATTAGATGTATGCATTGTGTGTATTAGATGTATGCATTGTGTGTATTAGATGTATGCATTGTGTGTTTGATGTTGCATTGTGTATTAGATGTATGCATTGTGTGTATTAGATGTATGCATTGTGTGTATTTGATGTATGCATTGTATGTTTGTTGGGTGTATTTGATGTATGCACTGTATATTTGTTGGGTGTATTTGATGTATGCATTGTATGTTTGTTGGGTGTATTTGATGTATGCATTGTATATTTGTTGGGTGTATTTGATGTATGCACTGTGTATTTTGATGTCTGTATAAATTTGTGTGGATCCATGATATTGGAAGCCATACTGCTGGCAATGTATTTTGCCATCTGGGACACCCCAGGTGGACAGATTTCAACTGAGATACCAAACTAAGCATACCGCCCAGTGCCGGCGTTGGCAGTAGGACGATGTACAGTGAGGCGGTTTTATATTGACAACATACAATGACTGATTCAGTGTGTCCTCCACGGGAGCCATATTACTGCTGCAATCTACTTCTGTATCTTGCCGAGAAAACTTGATGGAGAGTACAACTAAAGGAATTTGATATAGTGCTGGAAGATGTACCCCTGGTCGGAGGACACTCAACAAGCTACTGGGTAAGAGCCAATAAGCGACCTGAGTACGATCAAGTATTATGACATGCTAGTGATGTGCCCCAGGGCCGTGGGGTACTCAGAATCGGGCTGCCGTGCTTCTGGGGAGTCACAGGGGTCGAGAACCGGCTCTGTGACCCTGGGATCAGCTTCAAAAGAGTTTTTGGGAATAGGGTGGTTTAAAGGGAGTATTACTTGTGATGCCACCCATGGTTTGTGGCTATGAGTGGCCACCGCTGCTGCTGAACCTCTGGTGATGATGGATGGGCAGCTCAGATAGAGTGGCTCCCCACGGGTGGAGCGGATCACCAGGGCAGTAGTGGTTGTAAGCATGTAGGGTGCAGGATGGAGGGCGCAAAGTAACTGACAGACTCACGGTTTGTTGGTTCCTCAAGTACTTTACTGGTGATGATGGCAGAAGGACAGATGGTATCGCTGGAATCAGGCAACCTGGGAGAACTTGGGGATCTCCTCACCCGGCAAGTTCTGAGGCCTCCCTGCTGCGCTTTCCTAGCGGGTCCCTGTGGCTGCTTAAGCTAAGCTGTGGCCCCTTCTCTCTCTCTCCTACTGTGTGCCATATGATAGGCAGCTTGAGTCCTTCTCCAGCCCCACTTCCCTGGCGGCTGCTCTCGGGCTCTACATGCTTCTTTGCCTCCGGGCACTTTGGTGTGGATGGGGGATTTGGAATTCCCCACCCTCTGGTATTGGCTGCTGGGACGTTAGGCCCTGCACAGCTTCGAACTCCGGTGTCTGTTTCTTGGTACTTCGCCTCTGGGGTGAGCTCAACACCGCTCCACACCCCAGGCTTTCCTTCACTTCCTCAGACCCTTGCCAACGGGTCACTCAAGCTAGGCTTAGCTATCCTGGGACGAGCTTAGCACTGCTCCAGTCCACAGGATGTCTTCCTCAGTCCTCCTCGGAACTGAACTGCCTAACTCTGCCCCAGACCAGAATTTATAGGAAAGCTACCCTGAACCCGAGCTTTGAGCTCACTCTTCAGGCCTGGAGGCAGAAAGGTGTTGTGTGCTTTGGGTTTTGCCTGGTGTGAATACCCTTTGTTGCTTTCAGGTATGACACTACCCCCCGAGGGAGATAATGACATTGTGGTATCCGGACTCTAAGTTCAAGAAGAAATCAACAAAATGCCAAAACAAGACTTATCACTGGAGACCTGAAGGCCAAAGTGGGCATGGCAAACATGGAACTGTTGTTGGAAACTTTGGACTTGGTGAACGTACATAGTCTGGTCTATTCTGTAGTAACATATGGATGTGAAACCTGGAAGATAAAGGAACAAGACAGAAGAAGAATCAACACCTTCAAAATGTGGAGCTGGAGAATAATATCAATACCATGGATGGCAAGAAGAACAAACATCAATATGGAACAAATCAAGCCAGACGTGCAAAGATCACCAAGCTACGACTTGTCTTCACATATGAAAAGAGCAATCGCTGGAAAAGATATCATGGTCAGGAGAATAGAAGGAAGAAGGTAAAGAGGAAGACCAGCATCCTGATGGCTTGATACAATCAACATAATGACAGAGAAGACTCCGTTGGACCCATCTAGGCTTGGAGAAGACCCTGGTGGACCCATCTAGGCTTGGAGAAGACCCTGGTGGACCCATCTAGGCTTGGAGAAGACCCTGGTGGACCCATCTAGGCTTGGAGAAGACCCTGGTGGACCCATCTAGGCTTGGAGAAGACCCTGGTGGACCCATCTAGGCTTGGAGAAGACCCTGGTGGACCCATCTAGGCTTGGAGAAGACCCTGGTGGACCCATCTAGGCTTGGAGAAGACCCTGGTGGACCCATCTAGGCTTGGAAATGACTCTGGTGGACCCATCTAGGCTTGGAGAAGAACAAGCTGGAGCTGTCTAGGCTTGGAGAAGACCCAGGTGGTCCTATTTAGGCTTGGAAAAGATTGATCTTCCTACAATGCGTTCATCCATCAAGTCACCGTGGCTCAACTCCATCTTACAGGAGGTTAGCTTGTAATGACCAGAGGTCCGTACTAGATCCAGTGAGTCACAGAAACAGAGACGGAGACAGAAGCAACATAAAATACTTGCTTTTACTTGGGGAAACAGATGGAAAGTTTAGAGTAAGATGCACAGATATGTTATTTCCCCAGAAATAGATAAATTATTTACATACACCCAGCATCAAGCTAGGGGTCGGTGTGTTACCTTAATGTTCCTCCTCAGTGTGAGGAGACAATGCCAAAAATAAATTTACCTAAAATCTATACAGAAAAATAAGCGATTTACTACACACAGCAGCAGGACAGGTGTAAATCAGATGGATGCAGTTTAGTGAGGATCACTGAAATAACACACCGATTTACAATCTTATCAACTCTATACATACAATACATATAAACCCAGTGTACATATATGTACATATATATTTATATATCTGATCTGTTGGATACCCGGGTACCTTATCTAATAGTAAAGTTTAGTCCAGTTACAGTCTGTACAGGCCTGGGGAAGTACTGTTAACGCAGTCACTTCCAATGGTCTTCAGCGCCAAAAATGAAAAATAAATAAAACACAACTGTAGTAAATAGGGATATTGTGTTCTCTTATCTGAAGGGGGGTCTTAGTCTCTGTAGCTTTTTTGGGAGGCCAAGTGTGTTCACCTAGAGACACCACACAGAGGCCTGCAGTCTCACAGCAGAGATTCAGTCTTTTTCTCTCACAGTATGGCCGACCCGTCTCCTCTAAAGCACTCCTCTCCTGGCAGTAGTATACTCGCTTCTTAGCAGGGAATAAGTCTTTGGTCCCCTCCAGGGGCTCTGCTGTCCAGTGGATCAGTGTCCGGTCTCAGCTTTATCTGGCTCAGACATCTCCACAGCCGCTCTCCTCACAGCACCTCAGGAGACAAGTTTACCTCAACCCAAACTCTCATAAAAATCCTCCCTGTCTCCGTGACAACCTCCTCAGCAGACAGCCCCCACCTTTTTATTCAGGAAGTAAATTTTTACACACTCTTACAAGCTTTGTAAGGAGTGATCCACCTCTGTGTCCAATACATGATTAGGATAGGTTTCAATTTCATAGAACTCAACAATTAAGGGATGACAGCAAGCCGAGTTCTTGGAAAGAGGCAGGAATTGATACAGAAATTATATCAGAAAATTCCATAACCATAATGAATTTACACAAGCATTAAACTATTGGTTTCCATTCATTGACTTTATGTAGGATCGCCTACCGCCTAGCGAGAATTGGAAATGGTGTCCTCTCATTCTCCACATTGCGAGGGACAGAAATCCTGGAAAGCTCCCTGCAACTCTTCAATCTTCCAATCCTGCTCTTGCTCCTGTTATTCCCCACTCAGCATAATCCTATTTGTACGGCCATTAAATATTTACAGGGTCAGGTCATCCCTCCGTCTCCTCGGGCTGCTTTCCCTCTTACCTTAGATACCAGGTAATAAATCTATTGAAAGTGAACATTTCTCCATTTATATTAGAAATTAACCCTTTGAAGTAAAGTAAGGTAATGTTCTCCAACCTTGGACAAGGAAATAAAGTCATCGCTGCTGCTGTAGTGGCCAGCAGGGGGCACTAACTGTAATATCTCTATGGCTGCACGCGATAATGAGCAGATTGGGGTAAATTCCTGCACATTTATCCACTATTATCTCCATTTTGTAAGCTGTATATTATGTCTTCCAGTAATAAGATGCCACCCTCAATATCTAAATATACAGGGAACTGCAAGAATCTTGCAAGAGTTGGATTAGATCTGTCTTATTGAATTTTACTGCATTTATCCACTTGACTATATTATTTACCCGTGAATAGGAATATGCAAGGGTTTGTCCACCTTTTGGGGATATTTTTTTTTTTTACTTTTTTACATAAATGCAGCTATTTGGGGCTAAAATAATTGCCTCCATTAATAATGTTGCACTGTTTGACTTTTACAGGACTTTTGTTTCCCCACACATTCAATTTTTGATGTGGTCTGTGGTCATGAATCAGCCTAGAGGAACACAGAAAAGACAAGTGTTACAACAGAGATCATAGTGAGCTCACTGATGGATTCTCAGTTAACTAATTTTGCATCCAGCAATACACAGTGCTATAGAAGGCAAATTAATGATTTTTAGCCTCAATTTCATGTATTTTAGGTTAAAAAATATATATATTTCTTTCAAAAATGGACAACCCCTTTAATGGCCATTATATCCCTCTAATACAAGCATTGGCCCTATTGTGAGAAATACGTACTGTGCAGAATGTTGTTTTGTTTTTTGTTTTTTTTGGTCGCTGTATAGGAAAAGTTATGATGCTGTTAGTGTAGGTCCTTAGACCTGCAGATGAAGCGGGGCATCCATCTATAGCACAAGTGCACAAATGCCCCCATAATACGTGTGTCTGAAACTGGCCTCAATCTGGCCTTTAGGGACTGGGGGTATAAATCTTAACTGGGGTATTTTGTTTTATGTAACACGTTTGGTGCGCCCCGTGGGGGCCATGAGGGTACTCGGAGCCGGGTCCCTTTGGCGATGTCGTTGTTGGGGGGGATTGGGAAGTCACGGTGGTGTAACCCGATCCTTGGCCACGGAGCGGTCAATAAAAAGGAGGGGTTGAAGGAGTTTTTGAAATAAGGGAAATTTAGGGGTGGTTGTCGTGCCGCCACCCGTGGTATGCGGCTGTTATTGGCCGCTGCTGCGGTCCGGGACCTCTGGGGTTGATGGGATGGCAGCTGTGATGGTTTCGCTCCCCACGGGTGGAGTGGGTCCCCAGGGCATCCGGTGTAGAGGTTTTAGGTGATGGAGGGCCAACATGGCTGATCTGCTGCAGGGGAGGATCAGACCAGCTCACAAGCAGGGCCCTGCGGCCTGCTCGGGTTATCAGTCTACCGCTCCTCAGGTGGGAAATGAACAGTCTCACACACAGTTCTGAGTTCCAAACCTGGTTTACGTGGCTTTATCTGCTAGTGTCGCACCCCCAAGGACCGGGGTACTCAAGACCGGGCCGTACTGTCGTCTCTGGGGTGTGAGGGTGCTGTGACCCGATCCCATTGTCCTAGGTGCGGCAATAGGGGGGGGAATAGTTTATGGGATTTCGAGACGCCACCCGTGGTGTGTGGTCAGAGTGGACCACCGTTGCCCTGTTCCTGCTGGGGACGATGATGAGGGGCAGCCTGAATGATAAGCCCCCCATTGGTAGTGCTGGTTGTCCCCAGGGCAGGTGTGATGAAAGGTTAGGGGC
This sequence comes from Allobates femoralis, assembly GCA_033576535.1. Lineage (NCBI taxonomy): Eukaryota > Metazoa > Chordata > Amphibia > Anura > Aromobatidae > Allobates > Allobates femoralis. Next base: position 53,397,911 of record JARQOC010000010.1, on the reverse strand, counting down.
TCTGGGCGCTGCACTCGTCTCTTCCTCTGCAGCTTCTCCAGTCAGCACGTAGGATCAGTCCGCGGCTCTGCAGGTGGAGGTTTCGCTACAGCTTTATGAAATAAGTCTCACACACTTTTGAGCTGACCAGGTACTTTTACTGGTGGCACAGCAACACAGTTTACAGCAGTCAGGTGTTTCCCACCGCCACCACAGCTCCGGGCCCGGGTTCTCACTGCAGCTTAGACGGCTCTTTTGCGTCACTCCCCTCAAAGTACCATTCAGGCCTCTCTCAGTTCTGTACCTGTCCTCACCTACGGGTTCGGTCCGGCTGTCATGGGCTCTGCAATCAGTAGTCCCCCTTCTCGGGTCACTAGCCCTAGTACGATGTGATAGTCTTGTGATTAGGGTCGTGTAGTTTCCCCAGTCACGTCTACAGAGTCGGCTCTCTGGCTGTCCTAGCCTAGCCTTCCAGTGACCCAGGTTTACTTAGGCGGCTCCTTCAGTCTCTCCATCTCCAACTTTAGGGTGTATTGGCTTGGTGATCGTTCCCTTCTCCACCCTCCAGGGCAAGCTCACTCCTGGGCATCCTTCCTCCAAGGAATCCTCGATCGTCTCGCCCAACTTAGTGTTCCAGTGGATAACTCGCTACTGTTCCTCCATCCACTTGTCCGTGGTCTGTCCTTCTCCCTACCCATACGTCTCTAAACTCCCGCCACCGCTTGCCCAACATAGTGATTGGCTTAAGGTCAGAGTGCGTCTGTGTGTGGGTGTTCTGCAAGTTGACCGTCTTACCTCGTCTAGCTGCAGTTCACCCTGTGGCCGCCCTGTCACAGGGGCGCCACACTAGCACCAGAGGGTACAATTCTGGTTCAACTGCAGTCCAGATAGTCCTCAGCAGCCTGGATGGCTCAGCCAGTACACCCCTTTCATGTTCCTCCCTTCTTGGGTTGCTCTCTCCCAGTGCAGCCTGCTCGCCTAAATCCTGCTCGTGCCTCCGCACACCGTGCCCCAATCTAGTAGCCACAGGCCCTGTCGGGCGACTGGCCGTGTCGCCTGACCCTTGTGTGGCTACCTTCTCAGCGGATGTGTCAGGAGTTGGCCACAGCTCCTCTAGATCTCGTGGCCTCTGGTTCTGTGGTTGGAGCGTAGTCTCCTCGCCACCTTCAGGGCTGGGTCCCTGGTGCTCAACCTGCCCCTCCGCTTCACTTCAGATTTGGGCACACAGGTGAATTGCTCATTGCCCATGCCCCTAGAGCTCCTTCCGTCTCTCTGCAGTCTGTAGTCCTGGGACGAGCCTCATCTCCGCTCAAGTCCTCCGGGTCCTTCCTCTCCTACTTACTCCGACAACTTTCTCTCCTAAATGCCTCTGCATACTGACTGACTCCTTCCTGTTGTCTTCACTTTTCTACTTCCTGACTGCTTCCTTCCTAACTTCCCATCCTCCACCTTTCTCTCCCTGCCTTCCCATTGACTATCCGGGCCCTCCCACTATTGGTTTCACTCGCTGTCCCTGGGACCGGGTGTGTTGGGTGCTTTCTTTTGTGGGTGTCTTGACTTACCATCCTATTTACTGCAGACCGGAATACCACACCTGTGGATTGGGTGCAGTACCCTTCTGTGGCGTCCAGACCGCAGGGGCGCGCCACACCTTCCTACTCTATTAACTATATGTCCTTCATTGAGTCAGGGTGGGGGGGGGCAAGAGAAGGCTTAGGAGCTCAGCCTGCAAAATATGAAGTGGGTGACCGCTGTATAATATGGTTGACATCTCCCTCTAATAGCAGCAGTCGGAACTGAAGTATAGGCCCATCTTGTTATGTCATTGATTATTCGTCCATCCTAGTATGCATGTCCCCCATTCAAGCCCATTCTGATATGCATGTCCTGAGTCATGGGCTCATCCAGACAGATATGCAACTTGCATTAAAATAAAAAACTATTCCACTCACCTTTCATCTGCTCTGTGTTCTCTTCTTATGGCAGCAACTGACTTTGGCGTATAAGCGGTGCAGTTCTTGTGCCCCCAATTACACGCTGACATCAGCTGCCGGACAATCTAAAATGAAGATTCACTGTTCCTCACGCCAATAATCCCACTGACCTCTGCATCGATTTCACTGCAGAGAGGTGGGACTAGAGGTGTGGGAGCAGTGAATATTTATTTAAAACTTTATAAGGAAGGATTGAATCACCTCTCCTTCTAATCTTAAAAATAAAGAAATTAAGACAAATATGAAAAGTACCGTATTTTTTGCTGTATAAGACGCACCCCATATTTGTTGAAGGAAAACAGAAAAAAAAATATTTTTAATGTTAAATGAGGTCCGTCTTATCAGTATATATGACTTCCCCCCTCCCCCCATCCAGGTATATAAGATCCACCATCCTTGTACTTAACCCCCCATCCTAGTACATGGCCCCCCCATCTTGTACCCACCATGGCTTACCAACGGGGATTGAAGTAGGGGAGCGAAGTTGCAGGAGGCAGGGTCACTAGAGGATGTGGGCAGTGGGGCAAAGCTGCGGGACCGGAGCTGGGGCTGTGTTGCAGCGTTTGTGGTGGCATACGGAGGCCACTATTTTCTGGGTTCCAGCAGGCAAGCTGCGTCTCGTCCTCTACCGCTAAGGACTTAAAGAAAATGGTCACGGAGGCAGAACATGCGCAGATCGAGATCTCTGTTCTGTTGACTGACAGTTTCATCCAAAACACACAAAAAACTGTACACAAAAGTAAAGTCATCAGTCACAATCAGATATGTTCCAACCCTACAGATAGAGACAATCATCTTGAGGACCTCAGAAAGACCTTTTTGAACCAGGGCTACCATCCAAGAGCAATTGAAAACCAGATTACAAAAGCCACCAGAATATCAAGGAATCATCTCCTACATTACAAAACTAGAGAATAAAACAACAGAGTTCCTCTCGTACTCACCTACAATCAAAGTCTGGAGGTGTTAAGAGGAGCTGCACGGAAACTGCAACCACTCCTACGAATAGATGCCCGACTAAAATAAATATTTCCAGACCCCCCCACTTCTATGTTTAAGGCAGCCCCCGAATCTACAAAACATCATTGTTAGAAGCAACCTGTCCTCTCCAACAGCAACAGAAATGTTTCCCTGCAACCAGAACAGGTGCAAAACCTGTCCATTTATAATGACAACGGACAACATAAAGATTCCTGGGACAGATCAGGACTATGAGATCCCAGGTAACTTCAGCTGCACCACACCCAATTGTTGTACTTAAATATATGTACAAAATGTCCAAGTGGGGTCAGTATGTAGGGGAGACAGAACAACAACTCAGAACCAGGATGAACTTTCATTGCCACACAAAGAAAAAAGAACAGATCTACCTGTGGCCAATCATTTTTGTAGCCCTGATCACACCATAATGGATAATAAAATACCAGTATTGAAAGGTCATTTTAAATCCCAAAGAGACAGGAGAATCTGGGAATACAAATCGATGACTTTTGATACATTCAGAGCAGGAATGAATGTGTCGTATGGATATATGTATTTTTACATCATTTAAAGAATCCTCAAATACAAGACCAGACCTCCAATCAAAGGACAATAAAACTTTTGTGGCACCCCAGAGTTCGGTTGCCACAATGGCATCGCCTCCCTTGGGGGGTGATGTCATGCTTGGAAGCAAGAAGGGGTGTCCACATCAGGTAAGCCCACAGCATGCAACACTTTCCTGACTCCAGACCAGACCAGATGGGGGAGCTCTAAAACCCGAGTTCAGGGGTGGGGTTAGGGAATTCAGTTCCTAGGAGGACTGAAGACTACCTGTGGACTACAGCAGTGCTAAGCTCGTCCTAAGTAGAGTAGAAAGCAGACGAACAGCAAGTGTGAGGGACCCATAGGAGAGGGTCTGAGGAAGGAGAGAAGCAGGCCTGGGGAGTGGAGCCAGATATCGGGCTCACCCCAGAGCAGAGCACCAGAAGCGGACATCAGAGTCCGAGGTTGTGAGGGTATTCCAGGCCCAGCAAGCAAAACCAGAGGACAGGAGATTCTAAGTCTCCCGGCCACAGCAAAGCACCTGGAGGCACAGCAGCATCAAAAGCTCAGGGACAGTTGCCAGGAAGGGCTCAAGCTGCCTGCCAAAAGGTGAAGACTTAAGAGCAGGAAGAGGGGGTCGCAGCTTAGCTACAGGCAGCCAGGACCAGCAAAAGGAGCGCAGCAGGAAGGCCTCAGACTCACCATGTGAGAAGATCCCCGACTTGCTTCCAGGCCACCACACTCAAAACATCACCTGTGGACAGTGTCCTGATTTCTTACTGCAACTGTCAGTAAAGGTAATGGAGACTACACACTGTGTGTCTGTCTGTTATTCCACGCCCTCAGACCTTCACCCCCAACAACCTACTACCACCATAGACTTCACCGGTTGCCCTGGGGAACGCTCCAACCGTGGGGAGCGATATCACCGTAGCTGCAATCCATAATCCACAGAGGTCCCGCACCACAGTGTCGGCCCCAATAGCAAACACCATGGGTGGCGTCACGACAACTATCCCTAAATTACATAGAACCCCACGGAACTTTTTTCAAATTGATACCCAGGGTCGGACCAGAGTCTTACGTAACCCTTTTGATCCCACAAAGCCATTCTAAATAGCCTGGGGGCTACCTCAAGTACCCCATAGCCCTAGTGGTGTAGGTCAGTACAGAACTTAGTAGTACATTATTTGAATCACTGAAGAGATCGCCATTAGTGTCTTGAAAAGCTGCTTTTTTTACCTGCTTTTCAGTGGTCAGTCCGTATAAGTGGTTGATACCTTTTAATGGATCTGAGGATGCTATATATTTTTCTAGCTTAATTAGTTATGTGAAAGTATTTATAAATCTCCAATAAATCATTGTAATGAATCGGAGACCTGGTCCCTCACTGTCTCTGTAGCAGATTGCTCAGATTTGTACTAAATATAAATCCTGACAGATTTAGTCTTATGTGGGGGTATCAGAGACTGTAATAAGTTTGTATTCCTAGAGCCCTTCAATGATTTTGTGACTGAAAGTTATTTACAATTTTCATATTGTAATTGTGTCTTGGAGCACAGAAATGTTTGGCCACAGGTAAATGGGTTCTTCTGCCTGTAATTGTGTGATGATGAGACCTCATCCTTGCTTTCAGTCTCTGTCCTGTTTCTCCAACATATAGACCCCTAATTGAACATATAGTGCACAGAATTAAGTACACATATTGGAAGGAGGAACTTGTGAGTATCAGTGAAATCTTATAGTACTGCTGTGTGTTGGGGATCTGGATCTTGTCTTTGGTCTCTATATCCCTTAGGTTTGCAGCCTTTCCATTGCAAGGGTAAGTTCCTCTTGGTGTATATGAGGGTTTTGAACTTCAGATCATGTTTTCTAAATTAGGAGGGTATTTAAATATTATTTTTAGCCGGCCTTCCTTTTGTAGGTTTAATTACTATTTTTAGCAGTTTTTTCTTCGTGCCTCAGGCTGTGGGTTGTCACTATCAGATGTCACCAATTGTTTTCTGATTTATCACCACATTGAAGTAATTTACTATTAGGGATCCTTGTGGCTCTAATGATCTGATCATCAATGGAGGTGGGGTGGTAGTCTGGGATTAAAGATATATCTTTTTTAAGATGGGTTGTGTTTATCCCTGTCTGTTGGGCTGCAATGGATAAACTGATATCTGAGGGCCTGGCTATATACAATGGACTTTGTGTTTCGGGTTGAAGCTGTCCTGTCTGAGGTATGTTTTGATGGTCAATTGATTTCCGATACACCAATGTCTGGAATGAACCATTTTGAATTTTTTGATGGCATACAGGAATTTGATTTCCATTTTTCAGTGATCCAATGTCATGTTTATGGTGGAATGAATGTATTGAATCTCATGGACATTTATAATTTCTTGTTCAGACTCGACCAAGATTAAGATGTCATCGATGTAACGGAAATAGGCCAAGGATTTGATGGAGTAGGATACTAAAAAGTTGTTTTAAAGTTTAGCCATGAAAAGGTCGGCATACTGGGGTGCCATTTTGCTTCCCATATCAGTTCTGGTGCGTTGTAGATATACCTATTTGCTGAAAGACCGGAAAAAGAGAGAAAAGCGCAATAGGGTCTTGTACTACACTACTATACCCTGAGGAAGGAGTTGGGACTAACTCCGAAACACGTCGGAAATAAAAATTGTAATGATGAACACCATCTGGTCCTTTGGTCCTTGCAGCGCAGGTCCGTATACACCGTCCACCCTTTTGCTTTCCTGACTATTTGCTGAAAGAGAACTTCTTGTTCAGACTCTGCTCTGTTTGTGTATATATTTTTCTTCAGATACGTTGTTATACCATGCCTGGTGAAGAGATGTAAGCAGTCTCGAAAGCTTGTGTTGTAACATCATATTTTTTTAGCTATTAAAAGATGATTATTTGTTTCTCCCACTGCGAGCAATCAATCTTTTTTTCCGACTTGTTGACACATCATCAAACCTTTTTCCATTTAAGTAAATGGGAAAGGATACCAGAATATACCACACAGTTATGGAATTAAACGATCTTATGAAGAAACTGGCAGAACTGGATAGTGATATCTTCGTTTTAAACAATTGCAAGAAGGAACATTTAATACCCAAAGGACCAAGGTTAAAGAATCCTATCCAGAACACCTACAATACTCATAATTCACAACAAAACTTCGGAGCGACTACAAGTTCACCCTATTCCTGTTTTCTACATCACCAAGAAAAAGGGCCAAATGGAAATACAAACTTTAAAAAGTACACTTACTGGAAACGTGCAAATGGAAAATGCAGCATTATTATTCTACACTCTACAGTAGTCATCCCTAATAGATATGAAGACGACACTCCACAGACGTCGACTGAAAGCAGGATTATATTCACACATCAGTCGAGTTCCACCTAAACAGAACAGCACAGAGCAAAACTGCCAGTAGGACACAGGTATTCATTTGTCATCTCACATTCCCACTAATCTACAACTCAAAGGCTTTCCAGGGGTCTCATATTTTGTCCTACAAAACCGGTAAACAAAACAGAACTTTGTAGTGATATGGAACAAGACTTCAGGGGACTAAAGACGTTCTTTGATGATAAAGACTGGAGGCTTCTAAGCAGCCAAAAACAAGTCAGACCTGAAGTCACCTCGTCCTGGCTGCATCACTATTTTGGACCAATATATTGTCTTCTTTAGACATTTGGTGCAGTCCACAATAATGGATAAACAAAGAAAGGACGTGTCTAATATCAGTGTGCAGGAGCCAAGGGCAATTCACAGCCTGAAGAACAACAAGGAGATCACTATGGTGGTGCCATAGTCCTCCTGAATGCACCTAGACAGCTGATGGACATACAGTACTACACCAAGCTGGATGATGACCCAACTCCAAAATATATGAGGGTGTTGAAAAGTCATCAGAGATCTGTACAGGTTCCACAAACCTTCTGGACTTTATACCTGAGAATCCCAGGAGAAGAATTTTGTATATGCTTCCCAAGAATCATAAAGCAGGTAACTCAGAAAGGTCAATCATCTAAGGCAGGGGTCTCAAACTCGGCTGGGTTGGTGGGCCGCACATAGAAAAACATTTATATCGGGGGGTCGCATTCCTTGTAGGACTAGGTGATATTTTTAGTAATACCAGAATTTTTTGCTCAATGTAGTAAAGTACAAATCCTGATCCCCTTCTTGTAGTAATGTCCCCATCCTGTAGTAATGTCCCTTTCTAGTGATGTTCCACATCCTGATCCCTTTTTCTAGTGATGTCCCCCATCCTGATCCCTTTTTCTAGTGATGACCCACATCCTGATTCCCTTTTCTACTGATGTTCCCCATCCTGATCCCTTTTTCTAGTAATGTCCCCCATTCTGATCCCCTTTTCTACTGATGTCCCCTGTCCTGATCCCCTTTTCTAGTGATGACCCCATCCTGATCCCATTTCTAGTGATGTCCCCATCCTGATCCCCTTTTCTAGTGATTACCCTCATCCATCCTGTTCCCTTTTTGTAGTGATGTCCCCCATCCTGATCCCCTTTTGTAGTCATGTCCCCTTCCTGATCTCCTTTTCTAGTGATGTCCCCCATCCTGATCCCCTTTTCTAGTGATCTTCCCCATCCCGATCCCCTTTAGTAGTGATGTCCCTCATCCCGGTTCCCTTTTGTAGTGATGTCCCCATCCTGATCCCCTTTTCTAGTGATATCCCCCATCCTGATCCCCTTTTCTAGTAATGTCCCCCATCCAGATCCCCTTTAGTAGTGATGTCCTTCATCCCCATCCTGTAGTAATGTCCCTTTCTAGTGATGTTCCACATCCTGATCCCTTTTTCTAGTGATGTCCCCCATCCTGATCCCTTTTTCTAGTGATGACCCACATCCTGATTCCCTTTTCTACTGATGTTCCCCATCCTGATCCCTTTTTCTAGTAATGTCCCCCATTCTGATCCCCTTTTCTACTGATGTCCCCTGTCCTGATCCCCTTTTCTACTGATGTCTCCCATCCTGATAGCCTTTCCTAGTGAAGTTCCCCATCCTGATCCCATTTTCTAGTGATGTCCTCCATCCTGATCCCCTTTTCTAGTGATGACCCCATCCTGATCCCATTTCTAGTGATGTCCCCATCCTGATCCCCTTTTCTAGTGATGTCCCTCATCCATCCTGTTCCCTTTTTGTAGTGATGTCCCCCATCCTGATCCCCTTTTGTAGTCATGTCCCCTTCCTGATCTCCTTTTCTAGTGATGTCCCCCATCCTGATCCCCTTTTGTAGTCATGTCCCCTTCCTGATCTCCTTTTCTAGTGATGTCCCCCATCCTGATCCCCTTTTCTAGTGATCTTCCCCATCCCGATCCCCTTTAGTAGTGATGTCCCTCATCCCGGTTCCCTTTTGTAGTGATGTCCCCATCCTGATCCCCTTTTCTAGTGATATCCCCCATCCTGATCCCCTTTTCTAGTAATGTCCCCCATCCAGATCCCCTTTAGTAGTGATGTCCTTCATCCCGATCCCCCTTAGTAGTGATGCCCCCATCCCAATCCCCTTTAGTGGTGATGTCCCCCATCCTGGACCCCTTTTGTAGTGGGGTCCCGCATCCTGGTGCCCTTTTGTACTGATGTACCCCATCCTGATCTACTTTTATAGTGATGCCCCCCATCCTGTTTTACCTTCTTTTTACACACTCACATACACACTCATGCACACTCACACACACCCTCACACACAAACACACACACACACACTCTCATACACACCTCACACACTTTCTTATACAGACATCCTCACATACTCACACCCTCACACACTTGCCCTCACACACACACCCTCTCACACACACCCACACTTTTTTCACTTTAATGATGCATTGCTCCAGTGTGGGGGGCCGCTGCGGTCCCCGCTGTGATGACTTCCGGCCTCCGCTGTGCTATGACTTCCTCCAGCTGCCACTCAGACAAGCTCTGTTGCTTAGCAAGATAAATGCAATCTGCCAGCCAGAGGCCCGCAAGTGACAACATATTCCACCATCAGGTGTGGGCCTCTCATTGGCTGGCAGCTTGCATTGATCTTGCTGAGTGGCAGAGCTTGTTAGTCGGACGGAAGTCATCACACAGCGGGGACAGCAGCAGCCCCCTGCATTGGGGCGATGCATCATTAAGTTGTCCAAGGTGCCGCGGGCCGCATTGTGAAGCCCCAGGGGCCGCATGCGGCCCTCGGCCGCGTGTTTGAGACCCCTGATCTAAGGAGTGGGAACATGAACTGAACAAATCTTGGGTGGGTAGAAAATGTCCTTAAACCGCTGGTAAGACACGGCTATTCACAGGATAGCACGGACCTTTTAAATAGTATGACTGAGCCCTTCTACTCAGACGGGAACAAACAAACAAGAGGAGATTGTAACCACAGGCTAGAGGAACCCTAATCCTGATGCTGTTTTGTCCCTGCCTAACTGCTGAGGCTAGCACTCTAAACTAACACAATGGTACCCCCACTCAATGTCAGCTGACCCAGAATGTCCTTAACTGTGGCCTAAACTATAAACCAGTATAACCCAAAACCCCAATAACCAGAACGGTAGTGCACAGAGGCAGAGGGGGAGACACTTCTCTAAAGACTTCACACAGTTGTACAGGAGAGACAGAAGAAACTGCCAGAAATCCCCAAAAAAATGGATTTACGGTAAGTGGAACCCCTCCAAATTCCAAATGAAACAGAATGGGAGCATGCTGGATAGGGAAATACACTGCCAAACCACAGGGAAAAGCTAAAGTGATAGCTCAGCAAGATTATCCTGAACTGAGGAGCTGGAACACCAAACATCCATCAGCCTTGAAATATAGCCAGCAATGAGGCATGTGTATGGTGAGTATAAATAGTCCCTCCCAGGATGTGATAGGGAAAACAAAACAAGGAATTGAACATACCTGAAAAGAAATCCAATCACAACAAGGTACATAAAATACAAAAGAACGACCAGTTGGACCAGTACAGAAAATGCTGTGATCCAAAGGAGCGAGAAAATGAGCACACAACCAGAGGTCACCAGATCAAGCCGCAAAGTCAAGCCATGACATTAAAAAAGCCATCTAAAATAGGTCCGCTCCCCAAGAGTGCCATCTTGGCCACCGTGTATGTGGAATAACCATCTGCCAAACATTTCTTGAAGAAATCCTTCTGAGTCTGTAGTAAGACTTAACAAATTTATCTTCGCGCATAACTTTCTCTTTCAGGAGGTAGGTATATCTACAACGCACCGGAACTGATATGAGAAGCAAGATGGCACCCCACTAAGCTAACCTTTTCATGGCTAAACTTTAAAACAACTTGTTAGCATCCTGCTCCATCAAACCCTTGGCCCATTTCCGTTACATCGATGACATCTTCATCTTGGCTGAGTCTGAACAAGAAATTATAAATGTCCATGAGATTTAATACTTTCATTCCACCATAAAATTGACATTAGAGCACTCAAGAACGGAAACATCTTCCTGGACTCCAACCATAAAAATTCAAAATGGTTCAATCCAGACATCGGTGTATCGGAAACCATTTGATCGGCCAACATACCTCTACCTGGATCTCTTTAAGCCCAATGAACAGAAACAGACACCTAACACATCTTAAAAACCAACTACAAGGACAAGAGCGAGATCTATTAAGATGAGGATTATCTAGACTGGATACAATTGTAACAAACCATCAGATGTGAGAAGTATTAGGTCTGTACAAGTTTTCAGCCTCTGGATGTAAATAAGAACTTTCAGATTACTGACAGCAAGCAGAGATCCTGACCTTGGTGAAGAATTTGAAATGGAGAGTATATTAGAAAGTTGGACAAGTTTTCATTCTACAGTGGATCAAACTTGATTTATAGAAAAGCCTTCTAAAGGGATCGATGGAAGCTGAAGTGAGGGGGGGGGCTGAAGCTCAGCGCAGATAGCAGAGCCGGCTCTGTGACATTGACAGCCCATGCAAAATACATGCGGGATAATCAGATGTTGTATTAGAAAAGGTCAGCTCCTGGATGATGGGATTTCCAGCAGGCATCATTCTCTATAATTGTTCTTAAGCTCCCATATGAATTCCAGCACATGGCTGCAGGCTTTAATATACGTCTTATAAATTGTGAAAATGTAATATAGATTTCCTCCTATGTGACACCAGACGGGAGCCGCACCACGCATTTCACTATAATAGATCAGGATCGGAAAATAATGAGATCAAAGCAAAAATAATCATAAACAGCAATAATGATGATGATCTTTATATAGTGCCACCATATTGGGAGTAGTAGTACATCTAAATACACCACTGAGCCAAAGACACAAAATGAGACTGCCCATAGGAACGCACAGGGGTCGAGCAGCGCTGTCACCAAGTCATTTATGACAAATTGACCCGATTATCAATATGCCCCAATTACTCGCCTATAACCGCACATTACAGGGACCCTCCATAAATGACGTATTGATCCCACTGATTCATGGGTCATGGGATAACTACTTTTCCCTGAAGTAGAATTATATAACCTGACTAAATGTCCAGAAATAACCAGGTAACTATAGTGGGTGAAGGGGTTGTGGTCGCACCTGGATCCTGGATAATAGAGAGGATCTAAAAGGTCCCTTTGACCCATAAAAATAGGATTAAAGACCCGTGATAGTTGGGGTTATGCTGAAGCACATGGACCCCAATTGTCAAGTTACGCCACTGTTCCTAATAATTTGTATTTTGGGGGTCCAGATACTAATGATGTCACCTCTGGGGCTGACTTAGGGCACAAGCCCAAGCTTAGTGCATCCTTAGCGGGGCAGACACAGCAGAGGACCCCTTGGTTTCAATTAGCTGATGTGTTTCCAGCAATCCTCCGCTGAACTATAAAATGCTACAGCTCAGTCCTTGACTTGTGGATCTAATAGGCAGTGAGTGTAGTGTCTCTTACCCACTGGGGCCCATAAAGCTGCATATTATTTTCCCCCCGACGATGCGTTTAATAGGGGTCAGTTCAGTAGAATGCAGGGGTATTCATAGAAATCCTCCGCCTGCGGATAATGAACAACCCATTAATTCCTGCAGTTGTGCCACGGGGGCTTATTCAGGTGACAGAGGGTCCAGCCGCCATCTATCCCCTTAGATGCTATGGTCGCTATTCACAATGGCATCTAAGGGTGTAAATTGATGGGATCACAGCTGGCAGTTACAGGCAGGTGTCTGTTGTGCAAAATTGGTGACATGTCCAGTATTGAGCAGACTGAGCACGTGAGCCACACCACACAGTGCCTCTATAGTTCTTCTATGGCATCGGATGTTGGAGAAGTGGGCAAAAGCAAGGCAGGTGGCGGTACATTTAGCTATTTTCCAGCTCCCATGCCCCATAGCAGTTACATGGTCTGCCACCATTGGTGGTACATGCTGGGTTCAGGGTGATGCATTCCTAATACAGACACCCTAATGTGAGCAGTCACGGCTGTCTGAACCAGGCCGACCATATAAGTGACCATTTTCAAGCCCCACATTATATGGATGGGTGTAGGTCCATAATGCACTGCTAATTTTAGCCTTGTATGTAGTAGAACAATATTAATTCTATGGGGAAATATGGCGCCTCGTCGTGGCAGCGTAAGGCTGCACATGTACCATAAAGGATCATAATGTGGGGGTGCATGCCTGTATTTTAAGATCATGCACACAAGTTGCAGAAAATGTCCGTAGCAGATTAGATCACAAATCTGTAAAAAATCTGCAGACATAATGCGCGAGTTACAAGTGTGAACCCGCTGCAGATGTGACATCTTCACCTCGCTGTTATTTTCATGCAGACTTTGTTTCTGCAACATGAGAATGGGATTTTAAATACTTCCACTGTAAATTCCTGTGACTTTTAAATGAAGAATCTACACCACAAATCAGCAGTGTGTGAACTTGGCCTGACGCAATAATGGTAGTTTTAATAGATTTTATTTTTTTACTATATATTAGAGGCAGACACACCCTATATAACTCTAGCACTCTACTTATATGGTACCTGGGAAAAGTGATTTAAAAATTCTAAAACTTAATATTGTGTCAGGAAAGTGAGACATTCACAGCATAGCTGAAAAGCGAGACTTTAAAATGAGGAAGTGTACCCTCTAGTGGCCACTGAGAGAACTGCAATATTTCAATGTTCAGTGGGTTGTATTGATATTTGGCCAGAATAGGACTATAATTTAGTGGTATTTATTTGGGTCCCATACTTAATTTGCATGCCAAAGAGCCAACCCAGTTACCTAGAGAGTGATCTTCTAAATCACCTCACCAGAGCGCCAGGTGTGATGCCATAAAGCCGCTATATGGCTAGGCCGGACGTTGCAGATAGAAAGAATCTTTTCCGGGGGCTTAGATCCCTTATTCTTGACACAAAGACACCAGGTGTTGTCAGGCTCTTTCCCTGCCCCATTGAGGATGACTCTCTCCACACCACTGATGGCAGCCATTGCAGTTCCACCCGGTGAGCTGCCCGGGTTATTATTGTTACACCCCTCTTTTACCGCCCCTTATTTTCTAAAATCAGAAGCCCTGTGACCATATCATTTATTTTTTTAAGATTTTTATGAGATCTGCGGCAAGTGCCACGTGTTTCCAGCTCGCTCTGCCTGCGTTTTCTCTCATAAATAATCTACACATCTTGGTCCGACCCTTGGTTGTCATGGAAACCACTTCATCCTCAAGGCTACGTGCGGCTCGGCTGAACAGGCAGCGCCCGCTGAGATCTCCCGCGCTCGGATCAGCCGAAAAAAATTTAAAAAAGCTAACACAATGTTCGACAACATGGAGGAGACGTTATCTCAGGACAGTGACCAGATTATCTATAAATTATGTGTCTAATATCTATCACTTATATGGATCACCCCTATAGATATGAGAGAGATCTATTATCTATGGATCTGTTCATCTAATCTTAGTAATGTACACTAATGATGAGCGAGCATGCTCGGCGCTACTTGTTACTCGCACGAGTATCCCGGTACTCGGGATGCTTGGTGAGCACCGCCGAGATGCTCGGACTCCTCGCTAATAATTATGGATCTGACACAAATACACAGCTCCCTTCAGTGCACACAGTGAGCTGGCACCTCACAGAGAGGAGATTCATTGTTAGGATCCCTCTGGGGGCCACAGCAAGGTGTTGTTTGCTGCGGTGATTTGAAAAAGCCCCCCCTCCCCCGCCCTTTCCCAGAAACACTCGTTTTATAACTGGAAGTCTGTGGGCGGAGCCTGTCACTCATTGACTTACATTGGGCTCGGTGCTCTGGCCGAGTACACGAGTATCTTGAGATGCTCGGCCAGAGCACCGAGCACCCGAGCATTTTAGTACTCGCTCCTCTCTAATGTACACGTGTATGCATGCGTGTGTATAATGTGTGTGTATGTATGAATAGATCTATTATATACTTACTTTGTGGTGTCCATCATCCACTTCCGCCGTCATCGTGTCCTCCTATCACACGTGCTAGCCTCTGATTGGCCAGCACAAGTTGTGGTAGCCATATTTGTTCACCCAAGTGATGGTTGTGCAGATATAGCCCCCCTCTGGCGGTAGTGCCCCATTGCATACTTCCACAAGCTGTACCACCGTCTCCTGATACTTGCTGCTGCATAAATAACTGTGCCTGTGTGTACCTGTCTGACCTCCACCATCTTTGATTAACTGTGCCTGCATGCTGGTTACACACAGGCACAGTCACTCATGTGGTGGTGAGGAGGAGAGGGGGCAGGGAGAGAAAGCACTACAGGGAGGGAGGAGAGGGTCCAGAGAGATACCGCATGGGAGAGAGGAAGGAAGGGGGGCAGAGAGAGAACACTGGAGGGAGAATGGGAGGAAGGCATGGGAGAGAGAAGGAGGCAGAGAAGAACACACAGCAGGGAGGAGGGGGGCAGAAAGTGAACGCACGGAAGAGAGAAGGGGGGGCAGAGAGAGCGCATGGGAGAGAGGGACGAGGGGGGCAGAGAGTACGCACAGCAGGGAGGAGGGGCAGAGAGAATGCATGGGAGAGAGGGACGAAGGGGGCAGAGAAGAACGCACAGCAGGGAGGAGGGCCAGAGAGAGAAAGCAGGGGTGGGAGGGAAGCAGAGAGAGAACGCACAGCAGGGAGGAGGGGGGCTGAAAGAGAACACACGGGAGAGAGGTAAGAGGGGGCAGAGGGAATGCACCACAGGGAGGAGGGGGAAGAGAGAGAACACACAGGAGGGAGGAGGGGGAACAGACAACGCACTGCAGCAAAGGAGGGGCCAGAGAGAGGGAGGAGGGGACAGTGAAAGAGCACACAAGAGAGAGGGAGGAGGGGCGGCAGAGAACGCACCGCAGGAAGGGAGGGGTGCAGAGAGAGAATGCAGGGAGGGGGGTCAAGAGAACGCACAGGAGGGGGGCCGGAGACTGCAGGGGAAGGAGGAGGGTGACAGAAAGAGCGCACGGGGGACAGGGAGGGCAGATGGAGAACACAGGGGAGTGAGTAGGGGCAGAGAGAATGCATGGGAGAGAGGGAGGGGGATACAGAGAGAGAACGCATGGGAGAGAGGGAGAAGGGTGCAGAGAAATAACACACAGGGGAGAGGAGGGAGGCAGGGAACGCATGGGAGAGAGGGAAGGGGGTGCAGAGAGAACGCACGGGAAAGAGGGAGGAGGGGGCAGAGATAAAAAGCACAGGAGAGAAGGGGGGCAGAGAGAGAACGCAGGGGAGGGAGGAGGGGGCAGAGAGAGAATGCATAGGAGAGGGGCAGAGAGAGAACACAGTGGAGGGAGTGGGGGGGGCAGAGAGTGCACAGGAGAGAGGGAGGGGGTGCAGAGTGAGAACACACAAGAGGGGAAGAGAGGGCACAACAGAGGGAAGAGAGCACACAGGGGGAAGAGAGAGGACACAGATCAAAGGCGAAATCACACGAAGAGAGAACACAGTACAAAGGGTACACAGCTCAAAGGAGAGAGCGCAGGGGGGAGAGAAACCGCATACTGGGAGAACTCGCCATTTCTTGTGACCGCCAATTCCACTCGTTGATTACCCCATCAAAAATTATTTCTAATATCTACTGTGTGTGTCTTTCCTTGTGTAAATGATAATAAAGCTGATCTGTCTGCAGTGTGACAGCCTTTGAGATATTTGTAGACAGCTATTAAGTCTTCTTTGTTGCAAGCTAAACATTCCCAAATCCTATAACTGTTCCTCATAGGACATGGTTTGCAGACCGGTCACCATTCTGGTCGCTCCTCTCTGAACTCGTTCCAGTTTGTTGATGTCTTTTAGAATGTGGTACCCAGAACTGGACACAGTATCCAGATGAGGTCTGACCAAAGAGGATTAGAGGGGGATAATGACTTCAAGTGATCTAGACTCTATTATTCTGTTAATACATCCCAGAATTGTGACAGCTTTTTTGCTGCTGCATCACACTGTTAACTCATGTTCAGTCTTCTATCTGCATACACCAGTCTTTTTCACACGTGCTGTTGCTTCGCCCTATCCCTCCCATTATGTATTTGCTTTTTTCATTGTTCTTGCCCAGATGTAGGACTTTGCATTTCTCCCTGTTCTGATTTATTCTGTTAGTTGTTGCCCTGGTTTAGCCCTTTCTGCATCCTCTCTCTTCTCTAGTATTACCTATAGCTTTGTGTCATCAGCAAATGTAATCAGTTTACCCTCAATTCTTTTATCTAAATCATTGATAAATATGTTGAACAACACCGGGCCCAGGCCAGAGCCTTGTGGTCCCCACTTGAGACATTCTTCCAACTGAGTATGCAGCCATTTATGACCACTCTTTTGGACCTGATCACTAAGCCAGTTATGAATCCACCTAACAGTTGTCTTGTCCATTCCATTATTGGTCATCTTTTCTTTGCTGAAGTCAGTATATTCTATATTTTCTGCATTTCCCTGATCCACCCAGTCAGTGATTCTGTCACAGAAGGAAATTAAGTTAGTTTGACATGACTTATTAGCAGGGGCGTAACTTGAAGCTCATGGGCCCCGATGAGAAAGCTCCAACGGGGCCCCCAATTATTACAAATATTTAACAGCAATAGTCTTTTTTTATATTAGACCAAAGGGACTTTTGGGGCCCCCTAGGGTCTGGGGCCCGGGTGCATTCGCAACCCCTGCACCTGTTGTAGTTACGCCACTGCTTATTAGTTACAAACCCATGCTGGCTCTGGTTAATCACCCCATTCTCATCAAGCTACTTGCATACATTTTGTTTAATAATTTGTTCAAAGTTCTTTCCTGGTATAGCTCACATGCCTGTAGTTCCCTGGGTTCACCTTCTTCCCCTCCTTAAAGATAGGGACAACATTTGTTATTCTCCAGTCTTTTGGGACGTCTCCTTTTCTCCAAGAATTTTTAACTATTATGGAGAGTGGTTCAAAAATTTCCTCTGCTATCTCCTTAAGCATCGTGCAAAATAGGAATTTAAAACTTCGGCCTTCTCAACATTGTTTTTTACCACTTCACCATGTTCTTTCTGTAAAAATCCTATAGCATCTTTGATTTTTTTTACTTTTCACATACCCCCCCAAATCCTTTTTTATTGCTTTTGATGTCTCTTGTAAGTCTTATTTCATTATCAGCTTTAGCTAATCTGATGTGTGGCCTGCAGGTTGTGCCGACTTCCATATATTCTTCTTTAGATATGCCTCCCTCTTTCCATTTGATACATTTCTTTCTTCCTTCTTTAGCATTTAAGTTCTGTGTTCATTCATCCTGGTTTCCTTAAATGCTTCCTATTCTTCCCTCTTTTAGGGATTGTTAATAAGGTTGAGCGAGTGTAATCGCTACTATTCGCACGGATAGTGCAGTATTCGCTATATTCGTTACTCGGCAATTATTGCTGGTTCTCGTCAGTGATGTGTTGATAGTTATCGACCTGACAGCTTTCATTCGGTAAACAATGGGAGGCAGCACCTCAGTGAGAGCAGATCAAGTGTTAGGGTCTCTCTGGCTTACTAGAAGTCCCTTCTGTCCTCCGGTCTCCATGACCAGCCTCCTTAGGTTAAGACCAGGGTAACAATCTCTTTTTGCCTAATCTGGATCCCTGTTTCTGGTTCCCCAGAACCTTATTGTTTTACAGGGATAACATGGCTCATTGACCGTTTGTTGTCACCCTACCTGACCTATTGAGCAAATCATGCTAACATTATTTCTGTGAACTGGTACAAGCACATGTTGGGTTTTCTGCCCAAAACTGTGACATTTGGTCTGTGGTTAACTAGGTTTACCTGGTCATGTTTTTGAGCGGGTTCCAGCTACCTTGCATTGTGTTACTGTCATTCCACAATATTCTTGTATTAACTGTGTTTGTCCCCATAACTTTTGGGGCAATTGTCTGTTTCAACAGTAAGGTAATAGATAGTTATTGTCTAAGTAAGGAACTTTAATCAAGGCCCCGTCACACACGTCCAAACGATCCGATCAACGATCCGACTTGACCTACATCACTTGAAAGACGTTCAATGATCGCTAGTGAGGTGTCACACGTACAGATATCGTTAACGACACAACAATTCCGTGACAAGCGAATGATACTTGCGGTCGTTTGAGCACTTACGTCCTTCAGTTCTGCATAGGCGAAGTCATTAACAACATCGTTATTAAGGTGTCACACACACCGATGCAGCTGGTTGGACTGACTCATCGTTTGGTTTAAGGTCGGTTCAAAAACCTCCCATCAACGATCAGCCGACTTATCGTTGATCGTTTGTACTTGTCACATGCGACGACGTCGTTGCCCCACCCAAAAAGCCGTGACGTACTAACGATATCGTTAACAATATTGTAGTGTGTGTGAGGGGGCCTTAACAACCACTTTGGTTGTAGACATGTTTTAATCTCGTTTACTGTGTTTCCAATAAAGCTGTTATTTTCACTAATCCCTGTGGTGTGCTGCTTCTTATGCCAACTCTTTTTCTTCCTTGATACAGGGTCTCTCTGGGGGGCACTGCAAGGTGTTGTATGCAGTAGAAATGCAAAAAAGACCACCCTCCCGCCCATCACTAATTGTTAACAATTGTGCTTTGTGAATTCAAAATTTCCTATCTTTCCTGGACATTTGTTCTTAAGTGCATCCAGCCACTGGATCCTTCCTAACCCCCGAGTCCCTTAAAATCTGCCTTTCTGAAATCCTACCTTGAAGTCTGAATCTTTACAGATCTTCCTCCTCCAATTTTCCGAAATTCTATTATAGCATGATTTCTGCCTGTTAGGGCACCGTCACACACAGAGATATATTGCATGCAACTCACTGGTTGCAGTGAAATCATGGACACATTGTTACATTTTGTTGCTGTGTACAAATGTAACAATGTGTCCATGATTTCACTGCAACCAGTGAGTTGCATGCAATATATCTCTGTGTGTGACGGTACCCTTGGGTTCCTAGCCACCCTTACCTCCTCAACCACCAGGGTAGCAGATCTCTTGTCAGCAAGAGAGGATAAGAATTTGCTGGTCCTTTTAGTTTCGCCCGAGAGAGATTTCCACCAAATGTCTGTATGGTTGAAATCTCCCATGACCACTGTCATATTTTTTGGAGAACTCGGCCGTCTAATGCACAGAGTTCCTCCATATCTTCAGCTTGCCTGGGCGCCCTGTAGTAAATGCCTACAGTGGTGTCCTTTCCGTTCTTCTCTCCATGTATTGATACCCAAACAGTTTCAACAGAACTCCCAGTCTCTGAAGCTTCAATCACTGACGACATATATATGCTTTTCTAACATACAATGTGACACCTCCTGCCCATTTCAGAAGTCTGTTTCTCGTTATCTCACCTCTATCAATCTCATATTTCATCCATGCATTTATCTGGTGTCTGTCCATGTTTCTAATATAGTTGTCTTTTGATCTGATCTGATCTAATGTGTATATTATCATATCGATCCATCAATCTATTTACTATTTTATCTCTAGTCATAGAGCCCCCCCATAAACATTAGACTGGTGTTGGCAGCACCCGCCAACAGACAGTGTTGATCAAACCTCATGTGAACGGGGGGCGCCGGCTGACTGTCTGGGAAGATGTCGATGTGGCATGTCTGATTTCGGACTGCCGATTGCTTTGTTTTACCAGAGATAAGCTGCAGAAGGCATAAATTTCAGCCGGAGGCTTTTCTATAGAGAACACAGGAGCTCTTGGCTAAACGATCGCTGCTGTGTATGGGAGGTACGGCCTAGATGGCTCCAAAATGAAGCATCAGTCGATCAACAGCCATTTAATGTGTAGTACTGGCTGAAGAAGATGCAGATCTGGCAAAAATATTATCTCTGCCTATAATCGCCCACTTTTTATGTATGTCAGCACAAACAAGGACAGGTCTGTTTGATCAAAAAATATCTGACAATGGTCCACCTCTTGTAAAAAAAAAGCTCACTCTGCAAGTACGGCGATGAGTTGAAAACGTATTAAAAAAAAGTGACAACCACTTTAAGGCTGCTTTCACATCAGTGGTAATCGCTGATCGCGGCAGTTGCGGTGAAAAAAACGCAACTGCCGCCATTACCGCATAATGGCCGCACTTGCGGTTCACCTGCGGCAAGCCCCATGTAATGTCTATGGGGCTTGCGGTAAGTGTGCGGCAAGTGCGGTTTCGGCACTTGCAGCAGATGCGGCCGCGAGAAAACCGCGGCTGACCTCGTTTTCTTCGCGGCCACATCTGCCATGAGTGCCGAAACCGCAACTGTACCGCACTTGCCGCAAGCCCCATAGACATTGCATGGGGCTTGCCGCAGGTGAACCGCAAGTGCGGCCGTTATGCGGTAATCACGGCGCTCCTTCTGTTCTTGGCAGTGTATATGTCAGAAAAGTGTATGTCAGAATTAGTGATGAGTAAGCACTACCATGATTGGCTACTCAAAACGAGCAGTTGGACGGATGGGCGTGATTCGAGTACCTGAGAGTAATGGAAGCCAATGGGGGAAGATCTTCTGGAAAATGCTTGAGTTTCCCATTGACTTCCATTCTACTCGGTACTAAGTTGCGCCAGTCCAAGTGTCCAACTGCTCATGTCAAGTAGCGAGCACCAGAGAAGAGTAGTCGGTTATTGCTAGTCAGAACGGAAAACTTATCCAGGGTGAAAAAAAAACACAACTATTTTAATCTATTTGTTTCTTTTCAGATGCTCCACAACAAACACGTGATGGTTCGAGTCGGAGGCGGGTGGGAGACATTTGCCGGATATCTGCTCAAACACGACCCCTGCAGAATGCTGCAAATATCCCGCGTGGACGGGAAAACCTCACCAATCCAGAACAAGTCTCCCAACATCAAAGATATGAGCCCTGATACCTACTTGGTGGTGTCTGCCCATTACAAGTCCAAAAAGGAGATCAAGTGAGACCATGAGGTGCCCCTCCTTTAGAGTCACCAGTCATTATAAAGAAGCCTTCGCTGCACCATAGGAGATGCTGAGCTCGGATAGATTACCGCGATTGATACGAGTATTAGCTGCAACGTTCCGTTTCTTTATCTTCTCTATGAAAAAAAAATGGAGAATAAACTCCAGAAAGTTATTTTTCTGTAAATTATGATATTTTTGTGAGTGTAGGATGGAATTGTGCGGGTGATTATAACCTACCCCTCTGTAATATTACTGATATGATAGTTCTAGGTCAAAGGGCTGGGCATTAGGGCAGTGCCCAATGCCCGCAACTGTCGAAGCGCAAAAGCTTCCATTTCACCCTCCGTCCGTAAGTGGATTCCCATTTAAAGTGATGCTGAATATGTAAGAGTAAAATTGCGGAATCTGACTACACAGTGCTTGTTTGTAGTCTGTTGTTATGGAGACACACAGGAGCAGTATACAGAAGAGAACTCAAGGACTCATTAACTAGCAATTTTTTTTTTAGTGTGTTTTACGTTTTGGGGGAAAATTCTAAATATTCACTCCCTGTATTCTGATAACGCTGTACCTTTATGTATAAAAATGACCTGAAAACTCAAAATAGCGCCTGAAAAGCGGAAACATCCTGATTTGTGTCTTTTTCTTATCTTCTATTTTTTGTCTATTCATGTGCAGGATTGCTTTGGGCAGTATTCTAGCAGATTCTGTAATTTTTGGCTAATTTTGATAAAGTTTTTTTTTTTGAGTGAAAGATTCCCCCGTGTCTTATTTGGCTCATTGTATAAGAGGTGTGTATTGTGTTAAACACTCACCAGATCCCAGCTTTTTTTTTTTTTTCCCCAAAAAATTAGAGCTGGGATCTTATTGGTGATCTTACCTTTGTGATATAAATTCCTGAATCTGTTGGGTGTGCTTGTTAATAAGAAAGAGGCAGAGAGAGGCGATGCCACCATCGTCATAGATCCCAGTGCAAACAGGTCCAATTCCAGGAAAAAAATGAAAGAAACACTCAAAGGATTATCTGATCATGTAAACTGTTCACAGCTGTTGAGCTGCTCAAAAAAAAAAAAGCAAAACCTGTTTTCCTATTTGGAAACTCTCCTCTTTTTTGGGGGGGTGGGGGGAGATGAGGGGAAGTTTTCTTTTCCTGAGAAGTTTGGAAGCATATTTTAATTGGATAGCTTGGGAGACGTTTCTTTAAAGGGGAACTCTGGGGAGAGAGAACTTTAGTACAGTCCCCCTGCGCTGCTACATGATAAAGCAGAGCTGTACACTGCAGTTCTAGGATCTATAGATTGCTTGTAAATCAATAAAAGCATACCTGCTCTTTTGCTCTCCCCCCTCCCTCGTGGGACATAGAATTTCAACCCTACAGTCTCATGCTGCTGGTGAGAAGAGGTGTGTCGGGGGCGTGGGTGGTGGGAGCTCAGGCTCATCCTACATTCCAGACCCCACACACTTCTGTATGGGAAGGGGGGATAGCTGCCGGCCCCATGCTCATACTACAATTCAGCCCGTGATATACCATCCTATGTAATGTGACAGGGGTGTTCTGACAGAACTGCATGGATAAATTACCACAAACTGAAGCTTGTGAACAAGCATATTTGTATTGCATATTGCAATTCTTTATACATGGACCTGAGGCGTCGCATAGCCTAAAACTGTCTGGCTACAAGACCATAACATGAACAGAAAGTACTTCACATGGATTAATAAATAGAATAAACCATAATACTGTACATCTATTCCTAGATTTAGACTGATATCATAACCTACACTTGGGAACATTAAAATGGCATTTTGTTTTACTTTTTAATAGATATTACTTGATAATACAGGTATGTACTATAACTTGTGTGTATACCTGTTATACTATGTGTAACAGATGCTGCAGACTGTGAAACTGAGGAGATGGTAGATTCCCACTAAGGATCTGCACTAAGTAGCTATGGAGGGAGGGGAGACCATGGCAGAGCTGATTAATGCAGTGCTTTGCCTGTTCTCCCAGCCTTATACATGTTAGTACACATTATGCACCATCATACCATCATACAGCAGAAGATTACAGCATGCATTCCGATCTGCCTGGTGACATGACTGCTATTTGAAGCCAGAACACCTGTTATATTACATAGGATGGTACATACAATATTATGGTTAATTAATCCATGTGAAGTATTTTCTATTCATGTTATGGTTTTGTACCCAGGCAGTTTTAGGCTACGTGACACCTCAGGTCCATGTGTAAAGAATTGCAATATGCAATACAAATATGCTTGTTCACATACTTCAGTTTGTAGTAATTTAACCATATAGTTCTGCGAGAACACCCCTGTCACAGTACATAGGATGGTATATCAGGGGATGGATTGTAGTGTGAGCATGGGCCGGCGGCCAAACCCACTTGCCACGCTCCCTCCCCATACAGAAGTGTGAGGGGGCTGGAATGTAGGATGATCCTAAGTTCCCAGCATCCATGCTCTTCTCACCAGCAGCATGAGACTGTAAGGCTGAAGTTCTATGTCCCATGAGGGAGGGGGGAGAGCAAAAGGGCAAGTATGATTTTATTAAATTATAAGTGATCTATAAATCCTAGAACTGCAGTATACGGCTCTGCTCCTTCATGTAGAAGGGCAGGAACTGTACTAAAAAGTTCTCTCTCCCCGGAGTTTCCCTTTAAGGATCTGCTTCGAAGATGTGACAGTTTTTTTTTCCACAAGGCGTTTTTTAACGTAACTTTTTTTTTTTCCTTAATTTTCATACAAAAGAATAGGAAGAGTTTTTTCCAAGCGTTTTTAAAGTGGCTTTTGATGAGTATTTTGGAAAACATGAACCTATAGCATCTATCATAAAAACTTTTTTTTCTATTACTACAAAAAAGTAAAAGGAAATCCTACAAAAGTATGAATTACATACTCGCCTGACTCCAGCGCTGCCTGTTCCTCTCACTTCTGGGGCCGCTCATTAAACATTCACTGCACTGAGAGCTGCAGTGGACCCAGAAGTGAGAGGAACAGGCAGTGGCAGAGATAAGCGAGTTACACGGGCAGCACACGCATGACATGCACACACACGCCCCAAAAAACTGCCTCTCTCAGGCTGGCTTCACACCATGTTTTTTTGGGTCTGGGTCTGTCCGGTGTGAAAGTGACAGACCCGGATACGAATGTGTCTGCCGGATTGGCCTTATTTTGCCTCTGGTTCGGTGCTTTTCCGGCAGGATCCATTTTTTTCGATTTTTGCATCGGACATAAAATTGAAGTCTGCAGCATTTTTTGTGTATGATGCAAAAATCGGACAAAACTGGATCAGTCACCCATAGCATGGGAATCTATGGGCACCGGATTGCCCCGCTCCCGACAAAAAAATCGGACTGGTTCCGGATACATGGTGCTGAAGAGCGGCAGCTGTTAAAAGCAGCCACGCTCATTCAGCACCATGGACAGAGCTCCATGGCTGAAATTTCAGCACTGGACATTGGCAGAAAGGACGCCGGCAAAAAACAGGATCGGAGGGCAAATCTGGACGTCTGGGGCTGTCAGGTTGTGTCCGGTGCATCCTGCAAAACACCGGACACAACCGGACAGCTCCAAACCGTGGTGTGAAGCCGGCCTCACACATGCATGTTTTGCATGGATGTGTGAAAGAGACCTGGCTGGATGTGAGATCTGTGTGTATCTAAGGTGCTCTCATCTTCATTATCTCCTATATCAATACAGCTTCTATCCTGCACTTATTTCCTCTCCATGTGATCCATCATATCTATAACCTGTTTTCTCTGCCCTCCATGAAACTTTAGATGCTTTCCTTGCATCTTCACTGCAGATTTATGTAGAGTCTCATCCCCCCTCCTTCTTGATGCCATCTCTGGCACTGAGAAAAGGAAGGAGAGCGCAAAAAGAGCCTTCACGAACAGGAGCTGACAAAATTGTCTTTTTTTTTGTAGATCACTCAGCTAGATAAAAGAGTTTACTGATTCTGCAGCAGAGAAATAGTGAAAAGTAATTCATGAAGGTTACTGATTAATACAAATTGTTTTGCAGGGTACATAGCAAACCTGCTTATGATCACACACATCACAAATTATGGAACGCCTTAGAAATTATGCAAATAATGAAGGATTAGCAGACTCCTTTTTTCAATCAAAGGTTAATTTAATATAATTACCGTAATACATTTAAATAAAGTAATCAACATCTAATTATATAAATATGAAAGCTGAACTTCGTCCCCAGACCTTGAATAACCATGTAAGGGCCCTTTCACATCAGCGTTTTTCGTAATTCGCGGCAGATGCGGTGAAAAAACCGCATCTGCCGCGTTTGCCGCATAACGGTTCCACTTGCGGCACGGTTGCGGTTTTTTCCATAGGAAGTATAGGGGGACTTG
Organism: Allobates femoralis; assembly: GCA_033576535.1. Lineage (NCBI taxonomy): Eukaryota > Metazoa > Chordata > Amphibia > Anura > Aromobatidae > Allobates > Allobates femoralis. The sequence continues at coordinate 53,371,673 of JARQOC010000010.1, read as the reverse complement.
CGGCAGATGCGGCAAGTGCGGTATTGCACTTGCGGCAGGTGCGGCAGAGAAAAAAACCGCAGTAAGCCGCGGTTTTTTTCTCTGCCGCACCTGCCGCAAGTGCAATACCGCACTTGCCGCATCTGCCGCAAGTCCCCCTATACTTCCTATGGAAAAAACCGCAACCGTGCCGCAAGTGGAACCGTTATGCGGCAGTTGCGGCAGATGCGGTTTTTTCACCGCATCTGCCGCAAATTTAAAAAAACGCTGATGTGAAAGGGCCCTAAGGGCCCTTTCACATCAGCGTTTTTTGAAAATCGCGGCAGATGCGGTGAAAAAAACCGCATCTGCCGCGATTACCGCATACCGGCTGCACTTGCGGCGCGGTTGCGGTTTTTGCCATGCAAAGTATAGGCGTACTTGCGGCAGGTGCGGTTTTGCACTTGCGGCAGGTGCGGCCGCGAAAAAAACCGCGGCTGACCGCGGTTTTTTTCGCGGCCGCACCTGCCGCAAGTGCAAAACCGCACTTGCCGCACCTGCCGCAAGTCCCCCTATACTTTCTATGGGGATTACCGCAACCGCGCCGCAAGTGCAGCGGTTATGCGGCAATCGCGGCAGATGCGTTTTTTTCACCGCATCTGCCGCGATTTCAAATAAACGTAGATGTGAAAGGGCCCTAAGATGCAAAAGTCATAACCCAGGCACAGTCACAACCAGACACTTATAGGATGAATGATTCCCCAGCCCAACAGCTGCACACGAGGCACTCTGCGCCTCACTGTTGCCACTTTTTGGCGAGTTTAGAGACTGCATCCCTAACAATTATGGTGCCTCTGATTGTGGGGAGGGTAGGACATGGAGGTACAACACAATGTTTTCTGCAAATATTAAGAATAGCGCTGCAAGTCACTGTATATTACAATTCTGAACCCTCTGAATTATGGAGAAGTGTGTTAGAAACCGATCTCAACTGACAGCAAAACCGAATACTGCAAGAACTCATGGCTGAGCCAACGTCTTCTGGGTCCACGAATGCAAATAGCAAAAGCCAGACAACGGAAGGTTCCCATGTATTGTGTCTGCCATTAGGCTGTTATCTTCTGCACCTCGAAAAGCCTTAGCCGACCTGCCACTGAAAAGAAAGATGGAAGCCATGAAACAGGAGAGAACGCTGCTGACGAAACACAACAGCTCTGCCGCACTGTAGGAAATTTTACACAAGGCAATCAAGTATGATCCTGCCAGAGAAGTACATTTAGGCAACATTCACGTTACATATTTGGTGAGTTTTTTTTACCTCAGTATTTGTAGCCAAAACCAGGAGTGGATATAAAAAAAAAAAAAAAAAAAGGAAGTGGTGACGTGTTTTTATTACACTTTTCTTCTGATTGTGCCATCTCCTGGCTTGCAGACCTTTAACATTAGCGTTTTTGATGATGTGCAGCCGATCCGGCAAATGGAGCCTCATCTGCCGGATCGATCGCCTAACGGCCGACTTGTGGCCCAGAGCCGGCAAGCCCCATGCATTGTCTATGGAGCTTGCGGTCTGGTATGGCAAGTGAGGTTATGCCGGATGAGTTAGATCTGGCACTTGCGGGCGCGGAAAAAAAACACGCTGCTTGCAGCTTTTTTTTATTTGCAGCCGCAAGTGCCGGATCTAACGCATCCGACATAACCTCACTTACCGCAAGCCCCATAGACAATGCATGGGGCTTGCCGGATCTGGGCCACAAGTGCGGCCGTTAGGCGGCAGATCCGGCGCTACCTTAGGCTAAAAATCCTGAGGTAATAAACTCACTAAATACTGAATGTGTGCACGTGGTCTGGGGGGGTTGAGAAGCTTATGGTCACGTACACACATTCAGTATTTAGTGAGTTTTTTACCTCAGTATTTGTAGCCAAAACCAGGAGTGGGTGATAAATACAGAAGTGGTGACATGTTTCTATTATACTTTTCCGCCGATTGTTCCACTCCTGGTTTTGGCTACAAATACTGAGGAAAAAAAACTCACCAAATACTTAATGTCTGCACGTGGCCATAAGCTTCTCAACCCCCACGACAATGTGCACATGTAGAGTTTTGAGTTTTTCACCTCAGAATTTGTAGTCAAAACCAGGAGTGGAACAATCAGACGAAAAGTATAATATAAACACGTCACCACTTCTGTATTTATCACCCACTCCTTGTTTTGGCTACAAAAACAGAGGTAAAAAACTCACCTAAATACTCAACATGTGCACGTAGCTTACGAGACTCTTATGGCCATGTGCACATGTTGAGTATTTACTGAGGTTTTTTACCTCAGTATTTGTAGCCAAAACCAGGAGTGGGTGATAACTACAGAAGTGGTGACGTGTTTATATTATACTTTTCCTCTCATTGTTCCACTAGTGATTTTGGCCGCAAATCCTGAGGTAAAAAAAAACTCACCAAATACTCAACGTGTGCATGTAGCCTTATAGTACACACTATAAGGAGAAAAGTATGTGCCCCCTTCACATTAAATTTTCTGATCTCCCAGTCTATATCCATAGACATTAATATGGAGTCTGCCCCTCTACAGATATACTGGCCCCTGCTCTTCTGGGAAGGTTTGCTACAAGATTTTGGAATAGTCTGTGAGAATTTCTTGCCCTTTATCTAGAAGATCCTTTGTGAGGTGACAGTGATGTTGGGGGAGAGATCAATCTCAATTATTGGTTTTGGAGGTGTCTGAGGTCCAGGCTTGGTGCGGACGCTCATGTTCTCCCTTCTCCATGTTTGTATGGAGCTTATGCACTGGGCACAGTCATGGAGGACAGAGAAGGGTCTCCCCCAAATTGTGCCCACAAAGCTGAAGCTACAATCTTCCTCAATGTCTTGTACTGAAGGATTAAGATTTCCCTTTACTTTGAACAAGGGGCTGAGTCCAACCCTGATAACAGCCCCTAGCATTATCCTTCTCCACCATATGTACGTGCTCCCGGAATCACCAAACGCAGACTCCTCCATCAAACGAAGATAGAACAGTGTGATCCATCACTGCCCAGAACATGTCTCCTCCAGAGTCCAACAGTGGCGGCTTTACACTGCTCCATCCGACGCTCGGCATTGTGCTTGGTGATACACAGCTTTCTTTAAGTCTACTGATGGTTAACAAATATTTTTTAACAGCACAACACCCAAAAAATTGACAAAAAATTGTCTTTCCTGCCAACATGTACATCCTAATTAGGTATATACATGCACGTTGATGCAGTTGGTGATTTCGGTCCAATATTACACCAGTCCGAAGCGATAACGGAGGTCATTGACATGACAAGTAACCACGTCAATGACTAAACACTACAATGCACTGCAGGGAAGGTTGAACCAGCAGGAGGCAGTAGCGAGATCAGTAGTGAATTAGCAGCCATATGATAAATGGCAGACCTGGCCAAAATCCTCCATGTAACTCGACCTTGAGGAATTAGTTTCCTCGCATCTAATTGTGTAATATTAGGTTATATTGCACACTGGTATATACAGTAATGCTGCATACGGCTGTGGCGCTAATGAAGGTATAGAGTAGAGCTAAAGGCATCTGAAAAGCGCAGAATCGTCAGCGTGGGCGAACACTGCTGCATTCAGATAATAGCTCCGTCCCTGAAGAACATAAGCTGTAAAATCCTTCATACAAACATCCGCGGCAGAAGGACGGCGCACAAAAGGTCGCTCATCTCACCCGACGTGCCGCAACACTCCGCGTGACTGTTATATTTTATTCACAGATGAAAAATTGCTGTAGATAAATCTCCAACGCCACCTTGTGTCAGCAGCAGAAAGTGACGGCCACGGTAAAAAAAAAAAAAAAAACTTACCGTATATACTCGTGTATAAGCCGAGTTTTTCAGCCCAAAAATTGGGCTGAAAAGTCCCCCCCTCGGCTTATACACGAGTCACTATACGGGGTGAGTGGGGTGGGGGCTCTGTCCGGGTGCTGGGGAGGCAGGAGGAGGCGGGGGGAGGCTGCTGTATGAGCGGCCCCGTCACGTGGGGCCGCTCATTACATATGCACTGCATCCCCCTGTCAATCAGCGCCAGGGGGAGCAGTGCATATAGGTAGATAATGCCCCAAATAAATGCTGGCACACGTCCCCCCTGTTGTAAGGCCCCCCTGCTGAATACTTACCATCCCTGGTCTTCAGCAGCACCCCGGCGCCGGTACTCTGTGCTCCGGTCCTCCACGATCCCGTCCTCTGTGCTCCGTTCCCCGGCTGTATCATGTGACCAGCCGCGTCGCAGACGCGATGACGTCATTGCTTCTGCGACGCGCGGGGAACCCGGATGCAGCCGTGGAGCGGAGCACAGAAGACGGGATCGCGGAGGACCGGAGCACAGAGGACCGGCGCCGGGGTGCTGCTGAAGACCAGGGATGGAAAGTAATCAGCAGGGGGGGGGCCTTACAACAGGAGGGGACGTGTGCCAGCATTTGTGTGGGGCTGCTGTGTATAGGGGCTGCAATACCACTGGGGCTGCAATACCACTGGGGCTGCTGTATACTGGGGCTGCAATACCACTGGGGCTGCTGTATATAGGGGCTGTATACACCACTGGGGCTGCAATACCACTGGGGCTGCTGTATATAGGGGCTGCTGTATACACCACTGGGGCTGCAATACCACTGGGGCTGCTGTATATAGGGGCTGTATACACCACTGGGGCTGCAATACCACTGGGGCTGCTGTATATAGGGGCTGCTGTATACACCACTGGGGCTGCAATACCACTGGGGCTGCTGTATTTAGGGGCTGTATACACCACTGGGGCTGCAATACCACTGGGGCTGCTGTATATAGGGGCTGTATACACCACTGGGGCTGCAATACCACTGGGGCTGCTGTATATAGGGGCTGCTGTATACACCACTGGGGCTGCAATACCACTGGGGCTGCTGTATATAGGGGCTGTATACACCACTGGGGCTGCAATACCACTGGGGCTGCTGTATATAGGGGCTGCTGTATACACCACTGGGGCTGCAATACCACTGGGGCTGCTGTATATAGGGGCTGCTGTATACACCACTGGGGCTGCAATACCACTGGGGCTGCTGTATATAGGGGCTGTATACACCACTGGGGCTGCAATACCACTGGGGCTGCTGTATATAGGGGCTGCTGTATACACCACTGGGGCTGCAATACCACTGGGGCTGCTGTATATAGGGGCTGCTGTATACACCACTGGGGCTGCTGTATATAGGGGCTGCAATACCACTGGGGCTGCTGTATATAGGGGCTGCTGTATACACCACTGGGGCTGCAATACCACTGGGGCTGCTGTATATAGGGGCTGCAATACCACTAGGGCTGCTGTATATACCACTGGGGGCTGCTGTATATCATACTGCTGGGGCCTGTATACCACTGCTGGGGGCTGTATACCTGTGCTGGGGTCCACCCTCGGCTTATACGTGAGTCAATAGATTTTCCCAGGTTTTGGGGGCAAAAGTAGGGGGTCGGCTTATACACGGGTCGGCTTATACACGAGTATATACGGTAAGTCGATTTTTGGTAAATCGCCCTGATGTCATAGTACTACCAGGTCTTATCCACAGCAGTGAAACTTTTGGGGAGGATTTATTTTTTACATTTTTAACATTTGTAAGGGATCATAATCTTCTTTATCTTATTGTCTGTACTGACCTGGAGTGCTCTAGAGAGGAAGCTGGAAACGGAACACAGCCGGCTTCAACAGAAGCACACAGGTCATGACAAGGCTAACGATTGGCTACTAAACAGGCAACATTGTTTATAGGTATTCTTGCAAAAAAAAAAAAAAACCCACACCTGACCTGCACTGGGTCACTGTAGCACATGAAATACTCTGTTCTGCAGTGCCCATTACCATCGCATGACAGATCCTCTAAATTCTAAATCAATCACTTGTAGGTATTTCTTTTCTGTATTTTTGCCTCCTCTCTTTTAAGGCTGCGTTCACACACAGCGTAATTTTCACGTCTCTTTACATGCGCTTCTCCCGCAAAAGCGCATCTGCGTTTGCGAAGCAAAGTGAATGGAAATCCTCTTTTGCCGTTCAGACGCTGCGCTTTTGCGGGAGAAGGTGCATGTGTAAAAAGAATCAACATGTTAATTCTTTGCACAACCATGTGCGCGCTTTCTCTCATAGACCTCATTATAAGGAACTGGAATACGCTTTGTGGTTCAGACAATGCCTATTCTAGCGCCTATAATCGCAGGCGCGGGAGGAGGAAGAATCCTGTGTTCCTCCCCCGTGTGACAAGTAGGGACTGGAGTTTTGCTTTCACAGTGTATCTACATTCACTGCGAAAGCAAAATAAAAGTTAACAAAAAGGTATTATAAATAATAAAATGAAATATTTACCTCTCTGCTGGCTGTCCCGGAACCCGAGGGGAAGACGTCCGATCTCTGTAAGAAGATGTGCTTGCTTGGTAGCGATTAGCTGATGTGTCACGTGACATCATCAACTGATCGTGACATGACATCAGCTGAGCAGGTTAAATCGCCCTCCAAAACCGATTGGTTTTGGCGGCCGATTTAAATCGCTCAGCTGATGCTGTCATGTCACGATCAGCTGATGATGTCATATGACACACAAGCTGATCGGCTTTGGCGGGCGGTGTAAACCGCTAAGCTGATGCTGTCAGGTCAGCCGATTAAGGCCCCTTTCACACTAGCATTTCTGTCCGGATCCGGCAGCTGACCGCTGTTTTTTTCATGCCGCAACTGCCGGATCGCATCAATACCGCACTTGCCGCAAGCACCATAGAGAATGCATGGGGCTTGCTGCAAGTGTACTACATGTGCTGCTGTTAAAAACGGCAAATGCGGTTTTCTGTCCGGATCTGGACAGAAACGCTAGTGTGAAAGGCCCCTAAGTCAATTGATCACAGTCAGTTTATTAAGGTCCTGCAGCCATCGGACGTGGATGCCTCACATCCCGGGGCACTCGGTGGACAGGTAAGTATTTTTGTTTTTTAGTTTTAATAATCATTGCTTTCTTTTAGTTCACTTTCGGAGTGTTATTAGATACACTGCAAAAGTGAAACTACACACCTCACACGGGAACAGGTTTTTCCTGCCCCCGTGTGACATCACTTCCTCCTGCGCTCTTGGAAGAAAAATGCGGCCATAAAAAAAAAAAAACGCGGTGTGAATGCACCATCTTTTTATTTTCCTGCGCCAAATAGGGTGGCCAGATAACGCAGGAAAAAACCCTGCTCTAAAAAAGCGCGGCAATTACGCCGTGTGTGATCGTAGCCTAAGATCATTTCCCCAGCACGTCTTTCTTGACTACAACCGGTCATACTGGAAATGTGACTCTACCCCCGGTGTACTATTTACACAGCAAAGAGAATGCTGGTGACACATCATCATCTGAGAAGGTTCATTTAGTCTAGGTTCACATTGCGTTAAAGCTGTCCGTTACAACAGAAACGTTAACGGTTTCTGTTGTGACAGCAAAAATGTACATTTTAGCCATTTTTGAGCGCATACGCTTTTGATACCTCAACAACGTATGCGCTACATGAGATAAACAGATGATAGGATAGATAGAATAGATTATAGCATAGATAGAAAAGTAGATGCAAGAATAGCATTACCAGTCTCCCCAGTCTCTCTCCTGCTTCTGGGTTGCTTGATGAATATTCATGAGCTTTAATGAGCGAAATCGGAACCAGCAGAGTCAGAGCAGGGAGACTGGTAATGCTATTCTTGCATCCATCTATTTTTCTGTCCTATCATCTTTATATTATCTATTTCAAATGCAGTATGACACAAATCTGTAGCATTGCGTTATATTGCGATTGTTTTCTAATGGACTGAAAAATGCTGCAGTCCGCGTTTGCCTGTGAGTTTCAACTAACAAATGCTTGCAAAAGCATGGCTATTTTGGTATGCATTTGTTGAATGGAAGCCTATGGATGCGTTTACATTGCGCTTGTGCTGCTGTCAAATGAATCCATTAAACAGACAGCACAGATGAAATGTGAACCTAGCCTCACTCCTGGGGTACACGATGACATCCCTTTGCACCAAAGTTGTGGCAAAATTACTGCAAACCCGCGCCAATCAAGGAATCAAAAAACATTCAAGAGGTTCTGCAGTTCTTGAATGTGAAACACGTCATGGAGGATTAAACTCGGGTCATAAAAATTCTCCTGGGCTCAGCAGTCAAAAGGTGCCAAGCTGCAGTCTTTTAGATGTACATGGAAAGATAAGTGACAACAGATCACCTCTGGTACCGCTTATCCTGGATCATACAGGAAGGATCCAACGGATCTCCATTTCCTCTGATGCCACTCTTCTAAATAGTCGTTCTACCTACCCGAAGACCCCCACCGCCACCACCAGCAGGGACAGAGTTGGCCATCATATTATCAATCTCTTCCTTCTTCTTTTTCTTTTGATCTACCGACGTCGGATTCTTAATTCCCCGAGCTGCAGCCTACACAGAAGACAGAGAGTTAAACTTGTGAGCACAACATATGAGGAGCAGAGGGGTGGCTGACCCCCTAATGACAACCAAAACAAATGGGAAAAACTGTTGTCATATTCTGCTCCCTCCCAGTATTATATGGTGAGGGGAAGGAGGTGAGCTACAGCATCACTTATTGTGAATGGTGGATTCTGTGTTATCTACTGTATATAGAGGTGTTATCAGTCATTGTACAGGAGGAGGTGAGCTGTGACATCACCTATTGTGAATGGCAGATCCTGTGATATCTACTGTATACAGAGGTGTTATCAGTCATTGTACAGGAGGAGGAGGTGAGCTGTGACATCACCTATTGTGAATGGTGGATCCTGTGTTATCTACTGTATATAGAGGTGTTATCAGTCATTGTACAGGAGGAGGAGGTGAGCTGTGATATCACCTATTGTGAATGGTGGATCCTGTGTTATCTACTGTATATAGAGGTGTTATCAGTCATTGTACAGGAGGAGGAGGTGAGCTGTGATATCACCTATTGTGAATGGTGGATCCCGTGTTATCTACTGTATATAGAGGTGTTATCAGTCATTGTACAGGAGGAGGAGGTGTGCTGTGATATCACCTATTGTGAATGGTGGATCCTGTGTTATCTACTGTATATAGAGGTGTTATCAGTCATTGTAGAGGAGGAGGTGAGCTGTGATATCACCTATTGTGAATGGTGGATCCTGTGTTATCTACTGTATACATACATCTGACTAACGTTTATGTGTGTGTGGGGTGGGTAGGACGTAAGGGGGCCATCACACTCGTTACGCCCCTGGGCGATACGTTTCTTTGTACTCATGTCTGTGATGATAATGAGATCGCTGTAAAGTCTGCTGTACAAAACAGAAGATGTGAGTCTAGAATAAGCCCTTGAATAGGAGCTATTAACAGCTCATCCGTGGCGGTGCTGGTTGTCAGATGCCTTGGGAGACCAATTCTAGAGATCGGTCATCAGTATTAGATGCCCTAATAACCCGTGTAGCAGGCAGGGTCCTTACTTCCATCTGTCTTTTCTCTGCGGCTTCTGCTAATTGCCGTCTTTTCAGGTCCTGCAGAAAAAGAGGAGAGATATATTACCATCACTTGAGGTACAGTTACACGGTACAATGTCGTAATCATCTCAGGGGCGCGCAGTCATTAGGACATCTTTTTCAGAACGTTGGCGAGATGTCACACGTCTAGATATTGTGGATGAAGCACCAACAATGTGGCGAGCAGCTATTGTTCGCACAACCCAGCAAACGATACTTGTTCACTGGTGTGAATAGGCGAAGTCGTGAACGACATAGTTATCGCGGTGTCACACACAACGATGCAGCAGGTTTGATGAACGTGGATCGTCTGATTTGAGAACATGTTCTCAAATCTGCGATCAACGATCCAACGATTTATCGTAGTCGTATCTCGGTGTCACACGCAACGGCGTCCTAACGATGTTGTTTGAACGACTCCAAACCTGTGACGTTTCAGCGATATCGTACCGTGTAACGGTACCTTTATACAAACAGAGAGATGAGCACCACAACGTCCCCGGCATCAAGGCGGCCAGCTCTGATCTCAGCAAGTCTACCTCATCGATGCTGCTGTGAATTGTGACTGCAGCATTAAAGAGGTTGGAAACAGGAAGGTGTCATTCTAACAAAAAAATAAGGCATTGTCAAGGCAGACAGGAGCTACCAAAGGGCCTCACGTGAGCGGTTGAGTTTTACAGTTGTGATTTACAATATCATTACATTAACGCAGTGAACTGTACAAGTTTATCACAGGTCCAATAAAGAAAAAAATATTTTTTATTAATCTAATACAAATTATATATATTTATTTATTTTACTTTATTTTTTCCATTTATTACAATTTTTTCCTATCAATTAGATATTAAAGTTTATATCCCCTTCTATTTTAAAGGACTGTAAACAAAATTAAAAGAAAAAAATACAAAAGAAATATAACTGGTATTGCCACATGCAAAACTATCTGAACCAATAAAATATATTTATTATATTAATAATATACAGTAAACAGAAATGGGGGGAAACAATTTGAATTATCTTAATTGCTGTTTTTTGGACCTTTCACCTTCCAAAAATAGAAAAAAAAAGATGTTAAAGTCAAAAAGACCAAAAAAATGTCACAAATAAAAGCTCCAACTTGCATCACAACAAAAAAAACCCCACAAAACACTAAATCCTGAGAAACTAAGCTCTGTCGACTCAGAAATAAAAAAATAAAAAGTTCTAGCTTTTTGGGCTCCTATTGGCCCCAACACAACATGATACCTATGAGCAGGGACCCGCCATCTTGGTCCACCTGTGAAGCAAAGTCACAGGCTGAGCATCATGGGAGACAGAGATTCTCACTATATACTGCAATATTACAGCACAAACAACAAGCGATTAAATACGGTAATCAAAGAAATAAGTAATTCAAAAATACTTATTTTTTTTTTAAATAATATAAAAAACTAGCAAAGCTTCAGTCACCCTATTACCAGTTCTAGAATACATGAATTAAGAAAAATATATTGTGTCATGTGTCTGTAACAAACAAATACATCAAAAACACCTAATTTATCTTTTTTCCAGTTACAAAACGTGTTCTCTCCACCATTAAGGGTAAGTGCACATTACCCGGCGGTTCGGTCGGCGGCAGCTGGCGGGACCCGCCAGGAAGCTCCGGCGCCGTCCACCGGCTTCCTGGCGGGTATGAGCTGCGGGAGCCGGGCGGTATCCGGCGGCTGCCCAGCGGGTTCTCGGCGGCGATTCTGCAGCGGCTGGAAGCAGCACATGATTCTGCTTGCAGCCGCTGCAGAACCGGCCGGTTTTTAGAACTTGGTCATTCTTTGCTAACCCGCTGGGAAACCTGCGGGTTAGCAACGGATGACGCTGGGTAACCGCCGGTATGTGCACAGCCTTGGGAGGGTTACATTAGTTTCAATGTTAATCCAAACGCCGGTTTGGATTAACATAAATTTAAATAAAACTAATGTATGCAAAACGGCGGTTTACACAGGTAAACCGCCGAAAACCCGCCCAGTGCGCACATACCCTAAAAGTGATCAAAACATTGTATATACTCCAAAACGGAAATTCAGAAAACAAAGAGCAACTCCATCAAGGGAAAAATAACAGTTATGGGTTTATTTTATTTACAAACCTGAGGTTTATTTTTTTTTTACGTGCAACATATAGAAAGAAAATGTAGAGAACTGAGGCATCCCCAGGACCAGGGGAATCACCACGGCCAGGAGGAGAATTACCAGGACAATGACCAAGACCGAGGGAATCACCACAACCAAAGAAATCTCCAAGACAATGATCACGACCAGAGGAATCACTAGAACAATCACCACGACTGAGGGAATCACCAGGACAATCACCAAGATGACCCAGGGAATCACCAGGACAATCACCACAACTGAGGGAAACACCAGGACAATCACCACGAATAGGAGAATCACCAGGACAATGACCGCAACCGAGGGAATCACCAGGACAATGACCGCAACTGAGGGAATCACCAGGACAATGACCGCAACCGAGGGAATCACCAGGACAATGACCGCAACCGAGGGAATCACCAGGACAATGACCGCAACTGAGGGAATCACCAGGACAATGACCGCAACTGAGGGAATCACCAGGACAATGACCGCAACCGAGGGAATCACCAGGACAATGACCGCAACCGAGGGAATCACCAGGACAATGACCACGACCGAGGGAATCACCACGACAATCACCACGACCGAGGGAATCACCACGACAATCACTACAACAATCACCACAACTGTGGGACTATGTTGTCAGATCATGTTTACTACATACTGAACTATGTAAATATTAAACCCAAAAAACATTGGGAAATTGCAATTTTCACCCCGCCTACTTTGTTTATTTTATATGGTAAAGTAAATTATGTCATCCAAAACGCCAACCCATCCTGCAAAAAAAAAAAAAAGTCTCAAATGGATATGTGGATGGACAAATAAAAAAGTTAGTTATTAAAAAAAGGTGGAGGGAAAAACTAAAGTGAAAAACAACCATGTCTGTCGGCAAGTGGTTAAAGTGGAATGGGATACCCCCCAAAAATAGATAAGAAAAATGCATAAATTCTAAAAAACTTAAAAATAGTTGTGGCGCCCCTGCACATCGGTTGCCAGTAGAAGGCACAGCAACCGGGATCGGTAAGTCCAGTTACCCCAAGCACACAACCAACACACTCTCGATCCCAAGACTAGGGACTCTATGCCCAGCAACAGGATGGCGGAAGGAGACAAGTGGAGGGTGGGGAAGTTAGGACAGGACCCGGTTAGGTGAGACAACAAAACTAGAAAACACCAAGTTCCCTAAGGGCCGCTTCACACTGCAGCGTGATCCGGTCCAGGGCTGTCCGGGATGCCCCTGACAGCCGCAGACTGGATCAGCACACAGGACTGGGGGCTAATATGACTTCGGGTCCGGTGTGCAGCAGCACGCAGCTGCAGCCGCTGACAGGTCAGGACCGCGGCGCTCGCGGTCCTGACTTATCAGCAGCGGGAACTGCGTGCGCTGCACACAGGACCGGAGGGCATATCAGCCCCCCAGTCCTGTGTGCTGATCCGGTCCGCGGCTGTCAGGGGCCTCCGGGGCATCCCGGACAGCCCTGGACCGATCACGCTGCAGTGTGAAGCCGGCCTTAGCCAGTCAGCCAAGTAGAGTGCAGGAGTCATGTTCAGTCAGGAGAGGTGAGAACACCATCACACGGGACTGAAAGGACACGGATCAGGCAGACTGTGCCACAATGAGGCTTGTCCGGGTCCCGGGCTGCAGACCGTAGTGAAAGACAGGAGTCTTAGGTGTGCTCGAATTAGCGGGAACGCTGAGGGACTAGGACAGAATCCAGGGTGCTGGCTCTGCTGAAGTGGCCAGGATGCTCTACGCTCTAACCACAAAAGCCGGCAGGGGTGCAGGGTCTTTATGTCCCACGACCCAACCTCCAGCGCAGCAAAAAGAAGGCCGCCGTATGGGCTAGGGGACCAGGCAGGTCACCCACCAGAAAGCCCGTGGCAGCTGGATCGTAGCTTGCGTCCGAACAGACCAAGAAGCCCATGAAAGGAACACAAAAGGGAGTGATTTGGATGAGCCGTCCCGGCTGCTATGAACCTACTGGAGCAGCCACTGCACTGTGTTGTAACCATCTGCCGAGAAAGTGTCAGCAGCATAGCCCCACTGGCCTACAATTCACCTTATCGCATCCATAAACTTTACAGCTGCCCTGGGGGACCTGCTCTTCCTGTGGAGAGCTGAACCATCCTCGCTGCTACTCCCATCATCCCCAGAGGTCCCAACTGCAGCAGCGGCTATACCGGCCGTATTCCACGGGTGGCGTCACAAAAACTTTTATTTTTATCCATTTTTCCAATTCCCCTTCTTAACTGATCTCCCAATGAGGGGATTACAGACCGGGTCACGCCACCGTGACATCCCGCAGCCCCCGACGACATCGGGGGACCCGGTTCCAATTAGGCTGCCTTCACATTTGCGGGCCCCTCCGCAGCGTTCTGCGGAGGGGATCCGCAATGTGAGCGCAGCACCGCAAGCCCCTATCTGTATAAAGGGAGCGCAGGGTGCTGCGCTTGACAGTGCATGACCGTGCGCACCCATTCACTCCCACATGTGATCTTTGCGCAGGGGACGCCTGTGCACAAGTCACCCGGTCTCGTCCGCACCAGGGGCGCGACATGTTGCATTCCTGGTGCGGACGAGACTGTATGATTTGTGCGCAGGCTTCCGCCTGCGCACAGATCACATATGGGAGTGAATGGGTGCGCACGTTCATGCGCAGTCAAGCGCAGCACCGTGCGCTCCTATTATAAAGATAGGGGCTTGCGTTGCTGCGGTCACATTGCGGATCCCCTACGCAGAACGCTGCGGAGGGGTCCGCAAATGTGCAGGCAGCCTTACCCCACGGTCCCCGCCAGGGGCGAGTCGTAGTGACAGTAAAAGGACAAGTCTGGTACATGTAGTGAAGCCACCATATTAATGCCAACATAAACAATTAGACCCGAAATGGGGGCAAAAAGGAATAAGAAATATTTACATTTTCTAGACAGAGAAATCAATGCACATTTAAAAGAAATATTAGGTAAAAAAAAAGTGGATGATAAATATGCAGAAACCAAGTGCAGCCTGGGATTGTGGAGACTTTCTGGAGATACAGGAGTTTTGCTATTAAACTGTAGGAGTTTGCAGTTTCCCACTTCTGCCCCCACAGGGAGGTGCCCCCTACTCACAGGATCAGGGGTCTCCACCACATCGCCTGCAGCGCCCCCCAGACATGGCAGACACAGCCCCATCCCCGACTGCTCCCAATCCTCGGCTCTTCCTGCAGGGACAAGGGGTGGAGAACCAGGAGCATGCACAACAACAATAGTGATAGAGCACAGCTCACATACAATCAGTGCTGCGGGAGTGTCCGCGGTTCTGCAGGCGGCGGCCGCCATTTACCCGTAGACCAAGGTCTGTTATGTTGTATCTGCCGAGCTCACACATAATGGCGCCCGGAGTGGCGCTGTGTATCTGTCTTAAAATGCTCGAGACACTTCTAGATTGCTGTACACATTATGGAAATGCCATGCTGGGAGTTGTAGTGTCTGCTCCTTGTCTCCTTAGTGGCATTAACACAATTTAGTATATTTATGCATTTACTGGGACTTGTAGTTGTTTTACAGCTAAATCGGCACATATAGAGACTTAGTCATGCTGAGACTTACACTCAGGGCCGGCTCCAGGTTTCTGTGGGCCCCGGGCCAAAAAGTCTCAGTGGGCCCCCTTTAGTACATATCATGGACTATAATATATATATATATATATATACTAGCTGGTGCCCGATGCAGATGCATCGGGATTCTAGAAGAGCGAGTCTCTGACTCGCAATGGCCGCTTCGCGGCCAATGCTTCGCGCTGCTAAGGCGACTCGCCATGCCCGCTGCGCGGGCATAGCGAGTCGCCTTAGAACTGCTCGCAATGGCCACTGCGCGGCCAATGCTTCGGTCGTATCCACATGACCACGCTGACTCGCAGCGAGAGCGGTCTCAAAAGGGGCAAAAAACCCATTCGTGATTATATAATAGATATTGACGCACACTTACCGCAAGCCCCATAGACAATGCATGGGGCTTGCCGCAAATGCGTAGCAAGTGCAGCCGCTAGGCAGAAAATGCGGCAGATGCGGGGTTTTTTACCGCAACTGCCGCATTTTTCAAAAACCGCCTATGTGAAATCAGCCTTACAGGAACAGTGACTGCCGAAACCAGCAAGAGCTGTTTCTGACAGTGAGTATATTACACGTTGTTAGGAGCGGGCTAAGGTGCGTTTGCGTTCCCTTGCGCTTTTCAAAAGTCCCCTACAAACGCAACATGTTGCATTTTTGTGCGTCTGAGGATGCTTGGTATATACACAAGCATCCTGAAGCGCACATATAATGCAAGCAGCTCAATGGAGCCGCAATGCAATATGGGTGGCACCGCAGCCAAGCGGAGTGTCTGGCCATCCGGATCTCTCTTTCTCCTCACCTTTCTTCTCGCTGCTCTGGTCACCTCCGGTCGCTCTGCACATATCATCAGCACAGTGATGACAACATCGTGCCCCTCCATGCTGAGCTGCAGAATGCAGACAGCGGCAGAAGAGACTCTGGAGAAGAATGCTGCTGGCAAAGGCGGCTGGGACTATAGGAGCGGGAGCAGAATCCGCGGGGGGCTACCACTGGTACACATGCCTCGTATGCACGCAGCTACGCTCCACACACCTCATACAGATACAGCTCCGCTCCATACACCTCGTACGCACGCAGCTACACTCCACACACCTCATACAGATACAGCTCTGTTCCGTACACCTCGTACACATGCAGTTCCGTTCCGTACACCTCGTACACATGCAGTTCCGCTCTGGACACCTTGTAAGCATTCGGTTCTGCTCTGTACACCTCGTACACACACGGCTCTGCTCCGTACACCTCGTACACTCTGAGCTTCGCTCCATTATCCTTGCACACTCTCAGCTCCGCTCTGTACGCTTCGTACACACGACTTCACTCCTATACCTCGTACACCATCGGCTCCGCTCCGTACACCTCACACACTTAGCTCCGCTCCATACACCTCGTACACACTAGGCTCCCCTTTGTACACCTCATACACACGGCTCTGCTCTGTACACCTCGTACACACTCGGCTCTGCTCTGTACACCTCGTACACACTCGGCTCTGCTCCGTACACCTCGTACACACTCGGCTCTGCTCCGTACACCTCGTACACACTCGGCTCCGCTCCGTACACCTCGTACACACTCGCTCCGCTCTGTACACCTCGTACACACTCGGCTCCGCTCCGTACACCTCACACACTCAGCTCCGCTCCGTACACCTCGTACACACTCGGCTCCGCTCCGTACACCTCGTACACACTCGGCTCCGCTCCGTACACCTCGTACACACTCGGCTCCGCTCCGTACAACCTCGTACACACTCGGCTCCGCTCCGTACAACTCGTACACACTCCTCACCTCCGTACACACTCGGCTCCCCTCCGTACACCTCGTACACACTCGGCTCCCCTCCGTACACCTCGTACACACTCGGCTCTGCTCCGTACACCTCGTACACATTCGGCTT
The DNA here is from genome assembly GCA_033576535.1 of Allobates femoralis. Taxonomy (NCBI): domain Eukaryota; kingdom Metazoa; phylum Chordata; class Amphibia; order Anura; family Aromobatidae; genus Allobates; species Allobates femoralis. The sequence continues at coordinate 53,354,552 of JARQOC010000010.1, read as the reverse complement.
CACTTCCGTACACCTCGTACACACTCGGCTCTGCTCCATACACCTCGTAACACACTCGGCTCTGCTCCATATACCTCGTACACACTCAGCTCTGCTCCATACACCTCGTACACACACGGCTACGCTCCGTACACCTAGTACCCACATGGCTCCGCTCCATACACCTAGTACACACTCACCTCTGCTACATTCACACTGTAAATCCCTCCTGACCCCACACATAAACTTCACCTAATTGAGCATCATGGACATGGTGGCCAGCACAGCAGAATCCTGCATACACAGAGGAGCTGATCATGTGAGCCCTGACTCCTCCCCTCCATGTGACATCATCACAGGTCCTGTCAGCACTCAGCACAGAATATGCAGCTCTGTCGGCTCCCACAGAGGGAGACCTCCGGAGCTGCAGGAGGCTGCACATGACCTCCATACAAATGAGCCCCCCAGCTGCCCCCTGGATATGGCCCTGGCTGTGGGGGCAGTGCTCAGGGGCCCCTGAGGCTAGGGTCACACTTGTGTTGTGACCCTAGCATGACACAAGTATTTTCGGCTGCATCGCATAGCGTTTAATGCTATGCGCTGGAGCCCATAGAAACCCGATGTTTACCTTGCCAACCGCTGGTTGGCAAGGTAAACATCGGGTTTCTATGGGCTCGTTGCTGGCAGCGCATAGCATTAAACGCTCTGCGCTGCAGCAGACAATACTTGCTTCAGGCTAGGGTCACAACACAAGTGTGACCCTAGCCCTCAGGGGCCTGGTGGGCCCCCTCCAAGCGTTCGGGCCCCGGCACTTGCCCGGTGCGCCGGTGCTGACGCCGGGCCTGCTTACAGTGCATCCACATAGATCACACAATGGTGGATATTCTTGTATGTAAACATTACAGAGCGCCCATCATCAGTTGCTGCAGCAACAGCTTTTTTCCACTTCTGTATCCAGTGGTGTAACTTGTAGCTCATGGGTCCCAATGCAAAAGAACCAACGGGGCCCCAATTTATAGCAAATCTTTAATAGCAAGTCTTTTTCTATAGGCCAATGGGACTTTTGTATCTAGAGGGTTGAGAATGCGCAATAGGGTCTTATCTCTAAGGCTGCTTTCACATCAGCGGTTTTCCCTGATCACGGCATTTGCGGTGAAAAAAAACCGCAACTGCCGTGATTACTGCATAACGGCCGCACTTGCGGTTCACTTGTGGCAAGCCCCATACAATGTCTATGGGGCTTGCGGTAGGTGTGGCAAGTGCGGTTTCGGCACTTGCGGCCCGGCGAAAAAAACCGTGGTATGCCGCAGTTTTTTCACGGCCGCACCTGCCGCAAGTCCCGAAACCGCACTATGCCACATCTGCCGCAAGCCCCATAGACATTGTATGGGGCTTGCCACAAGTGAACCGCAAGTGCGGCCGTTATGCGGTAATCGCGGCAGTTGCATTTTTTTTCACCGCATCTGCCGCGATCAGCGAAAACCGCTGATGTGAAAGCAGCCTTTGACAGGAATCAGTGATATCAGAGTTTCTCACCTGGTTAGGTTGTGTAGCTGACGGATCAGGTTAGTTTGCACGGAGTGCTTGGAAGGAGGAGGAGCACCCACGTGTCTGGCGGCTGCGGGCCGGAGACAGTCCCGGGGTCTCAGCACACTGAGGAGGAGCCACTTATGATCTTGATGTTCCCTGAAGAAGGAGCTCGGTATGTGGCTCTGAAACACGTCGGAAAATAAACTAGTCATCACCATACCCAGACATCCCGTTGTTTCTGTCGTTTTATATCCTTTAGGGCAGCAGCGCAGACTTCGAGGTACTTTGTCCAGAAAGTTTAATGGGACTTTTGTGGCCCCCAAAGCTCAGGCTCAGGGTGCGATTGCAACCCCTACACCTGTTGCAGTTACACCCCTCGCTGTTGTTGAGTTTTATTTTTATACTGCACATCATTTTGCTGATGGCTTTCACTCGTCCAGGTTTCAGGGTCTGTGTATTTACAGCCATTTTCAGTTTCTTTCTTGTCAATCCACAGCTGAAAAAGACTGCCACTCACTATGTATCCAGCAACAGCAAAGACACGACGTCTCCATGATTCCACCACAGACATTAAGAGGTTTTACCACCAACAAAGTTGATTTTAATCAATATATCTTGGAATAATCATAATTTACACAATTAGATGTTATATAAAATGTTCCTATGCTGAGATAATCTCATATATGTGTCCCTGCTGTGTACTGTGTAATGGATGTGTCTGACCATACAGGGGCATGGTCTGATCATACCACATCTCCTATGTATTATGATGTGTGACCCCTGCTATGTACTTTGTTTTAATGGAATAGTGTCTGACCATGCAGGGACATGGACTGATCACAACACATCTGCTGTGCCAAGATAATATCATATATGTGTCCCTATGTACCTGTGTAATGGATGTGTCTGACCGTACAGGGACATGGTCTGATCATACCACATCTACAGCCGAGATAATCTTATGTGTCCCTGCTATACACTGTGTAATGCATTTGTCTGACCATACAGGCACATTGTCTGATCATACCACCATCTCCTGTGCTGAGATAATTTTATATACGTGTCCCTGCTATGTACTGTGTAATGCCTGTGTCTGACTGTACAGGGACATTGTCTGATCATACCACATCTCCTGTGCTGAGATAATCTTATATATGTGTCCCCGTTATGTACTTATATAATGGATGTGTCTGACCATACAGGGACCTGAATACTAAAAATAAGGAAACAAAAGCACAATAAGATCTTATCCTTTAAAATGCCGTTTTATAAATGTCTATTGTCACTGCTCATCTGAGCTGGTTGTGTGACCCACAACCTGTATATGCGTATGGTACAGTGTCCGAAGGATCCACACTCCACGTTTAACAGTGGTAATCACAAGTAAACCCAAAGGGACAGTGTTTTCATGATCTGCGCAGCTATACAATGAAACAAAGACCACATAGACCTATTGGATAATGGTGGCTTTATTCAACGCATTTCAGAGCATTATCCCCGCTCCTTCCTCAGTATTATGGGTGATCAGACCATGTCCCTGTACAGTTAGACACATCCATTACACAGTACGTAGCAGGGACACATATATAAGATTATCTCAGTACAGGAGATGTGGTATGATCAGACCATGTCCCTGTATGGTCAGACACATCCATTACACAGTACATAGCAGGGAAACACATCACAGGAGATGCGGTATGATCAGACCATGTCCCTGTATGGTCAGACACATCCATAACACATTGCATAGCAGGGAAACACATCACAGGAGATGCGGTATGATCAGACCATGTCCCTGTACGGTCAGACACATCTATTACACAGTATAGCAGGGACACATATATAAGATTGAAGTTCAAACAGAAATGGTGTCAACGGTCCGCGCTGCTGCTTCAAACAATGTACTCAAAAAGCATTGCTTTCTCCATCTCCTTCTTTATTCCTCCACACAAACCAAACACGTTTCGGTGCAACCCTCGCACCTTCCTCAGGATGCTTTCTGGAAGGTGCGAGGGTTGCACCGAAACACATTGGTTTGTGTGGAGGAATAAAGGAGATGGAGAAAGCAATGCTTTTCGAGTACATTGTTTGAAGCAGCAGAGCGGACCGTTGACACCATTTCTGTTTGAACTTGTTTTTTCCCGCGGTTGCGAGACGGTGGAGGTTCTGCAGCAGCTGCATTTAAAGCGCTCAAGCTAATTGTGGGTTTCACAACCTGAGAAGGTGAGTGAGACTCATTGCGACCATTGTGAATTGTGTGTCTCTTGTGATAAGGCACAATCTGTGCCTCTTGTGTCTCCTTCATTTATTATACATATATACGATTATCTCAGCACAGGAGATGGGGTATGATCAGACCATGTCCCTGTAAGGTCAGACACATCCATTACACAGTACATAGCAGGGACACATATATAAGATTATCTCAGCACAGAAGATGTGGTATGATCAGACCATGTCCCTGTACGGTCAGACACATCCATTACACAGTACATAGCAGGGACACATATACAAGATCATCTCAGCACAGGAACACTTTTTAAACACATCCAATTGTGGAAATTATTATTTCAAGATCTGCTAATTAAAATCAACTTTGTTCATAGGAAAACCCCTCCAGGTGTTTTTTCTTTTTTTTTTTTTATTTCAGCACTGTAGAGGCGCTTTAAATGTAAGTCCCTTGCCTCCTGTCTAATACTCACCTTCCGGCCGTTTCATCTTCTTACTTTGCCACTTCGGTCAGTCTCCAGTAATTTGTGACCTGCCAGCAGCTTCAGTGTTTCTTGGAGTGCATTGGAGGTCACAACTCAATACAAGTCTACGAGAGCTTGTTCTGGCTCTCACAGAGATGCATTAAGAGCTTGTGATGTTACTTCTGACTTCCAGCCAGTAAGTCGTTTCAGTCACAAAATGGCACCCCAGGACCAGAGCGACACCGAAAAAGGATGGAAACACCGAAAGGTGAGTATAAGTCAGGGCAGAGTACAAATGGTACCGTCACACGGGGAGATATCGCCGGCGATGTTGCGGCGATCTCATGAACGCGCACATCGCTGCAGCGTCGCTCGTGAGACTTCACACGTAGCAATCTTACCGTCAACCCAGGTCGAACCGGCGATTCAGGAATCGCCTGAATCAACCTTGAAGCGATGTTGGCTTTTCAGATCGCCGTGTCACACAGCACCACCTCACCGGCAATGTGGCATACAGAATGGATTGCCTGAACACAGACATCGCCTGTGGCCATTGCTATCGCCGCGTCACACGGCAGTAGGCATACGGATTGCTCAAGCTACATCGCCTGATTTCCCGACACTGTTGGGAAATCTCTGAACTCAGAAACAGAGATTAATCGCCGTTCAATCGCCCTGTTACACGCGGCGACGCACAGGCGATGTCGCTTCAACATCGCCTGAACAGGCAGATCTCGGCGACATTGCCGGCGATATCTCCCCGTGTGACGGCACCATTAGATTCAAAGCACCATTCGAGCACTGGAGAAAAAAAATTGGTCGTTTTTGTAAGACTTCTTAAAAGAAAAAATAACATGCTGCCAGCACCCCTGACCTTGAGCGCATACCACTGGGGTCAGACTCACAAGTGATTAACACCCAATCTGTATCACAATAAGTCTTGCAATTTCATGAAACCACCACAGGGTGTCACTATACTGTGCATTTCGGAAACATCATTTGCAATGAAATTCCACGAATGAAAATCTTCGACATCTGATCAGAGAAGACTCGGGAAAGGAATGCAACGAGGAAAATGTGCTAGATAAAAGGCAAAGGAGCATGTTGTGTGTTTGCAATATCATTTTGGGCTTCTGCTGGCGATACACCCTGACTGGAGAGTTTGATGAGACTTTTCTTGTGTGTGTATATGAAGAATAACACAATTTCAGACTATTATTTGACTTGTTTTCTGCATTTTCCCAAGTTTTACGCTCTGCAAGCTGTACAAAGGTAAAGTAAAGACTCACTTGTCTCTGAGCTGGTGGGTGAAGACATGCTTCCATAATGTCTCTTATATACAGTGCATACATGAGAGATTCCTGCTCCCCTGTCATTTAGCGCATGTTCTGAAACAGCAGCTGCATGGACAATATTACACAGCACTACTGAGCAGTGTAGCTGTGAATCCAGCTCTGGCATCAGATAAAATAGTTACTACAAAGCAGCAGTGCTCTCTACCTCTTATTCTGCACCATACTTCTTCAGTAATTAGCTGTAATCTGATCACTTAGTGACCCAGCATGCAAACACTGCAGTCACACATCCATGTGTCACCATCTATAAATTTGCAGACGGGCCACATTTCTCCCAACCTGAATTCGGCGTCCTCATAGGTTGCCAAATTCAGGAAAGGAGACCAGCGGCCGCTCCATACATCGGGTGCATGAATCCGGTCAAAGTGATGAATTCATGAGAGCAGAAAAGTGGCTCATAAGGGGGCAAGAAGCAGATTTTTTATGATAAAATATATTACAATGATTCTTATATTCACTTGTATTATTGATTTATGCAGAGTTCTTTGAATTGACAGTGCCCATTGTAAGACGGTCCACAAGTGGCTAACAAAATTAAGCTTCATGGTTTGTTTTTTTAACTTTTATATTAAAAAAAATTAAGAAATCCCTTCTTCTGATTGTCCCGGTCCCACTTCTGACACCCACTGTCTGCTGCACAGAGCAGCTACACTATACACTCAATTGGAGTCGCATGTAATGTCAGATGCACACAGAATCTCACGCCGACAGACATCTTTATTTTAGAGAATTTACAATAATAATAATCTTCCTTTAGAAGATAAAATGCTCTTCACGCTGCCAGGGTCTCCTGTCTGAGTTTCGCTCTCGCTGCAAGTCGCCGCTCTCGCTCGTATTGCTTCATTCGATGAACATAACTAAAAAATAAAAAAAATTGAAAAAAAACACATTAGAAAAGAAAAAATCCCATAATCAGACAATGATGAACAGACGATTGTAGAGAAATTCTCAGTAAAAAAGTGACACGAGAAGCTCACTCCTGTTTTGATCGTTTAGACGCTGCAGTCACTCACAAGGGGTTAAGTAAATGGGAATTAAGTGGTTTATTTAATAATTGAAAAAAAAAATTGTAAGTATACTATATAAGTACACGAGACATCAACATTTTTTCAAAGCACAGGCACCGTTCCTTGAAAAACTATGCATGCCTCGTGAACTTTTCCAGGTTTTTTTTACATTTTTATTTTCCCGTTACAGCCACAAATGTAAATGTATTTTAATGGAATTTTATGTGATTTATCGACACAAAGTAGCGAGGATTTGTGAAGTGTAAAAGGAAACGATTCAGGGTTTTCTAAATATTAAAAAAATATATATAACAGTGCCTACAAGTAGTAGTCAACCCCCTGCAGATTTAGGTGGTTTGATAAGATGCAAATAAGTTAGAGCCTTCAAACTGCAAACGAGAGTAGGATTTATTAACAGAAGCATAAATCTTACAAACCAAAACGTTATGTTGCTCAGTTGAATTTTAATAAATTTTAAACATAAAAGTATGGGTCAATTATTATTCAACCCCTAGGTTTAATATTTTGTGGAATAACCCTTGTTTGCAATTACAGCTAATAATCGTCTTTTATAAGACCTGATCAGGCCGGCACAGGTCTCTGGAGTTATCTTGGCCCACTCCTCCATGCAGATCTTCTCCAAGTTATCTAGGTTCTTTGGGTGTCTCATGTGGACTTTAATCTTGAGCTCCTTCCACAAGTTTTCAATTGGGTTAAGGTCAGGAGACTGACTAGGCCACTCCATCACCTTGATTTTTTCCCTCTTGAACCAGGCCTTGGTTTTCTTGGCTGTGTGCTTTGGGTCGTTGTCTTGTTGGAAGATGAAATTACGACCCATCTTAAGATCCTTGATGGAGGAGTGGAGGTTCTTGGCCAAAATCTCCAGGTAGGCCGTGCTATCCATCTTCCCATGGATGCGGACCAGATGGCCAGGCCCCTTGGCTGAGAAACAGCCCCACAGCATGATGCTGCCACCACCATGCTTGACTGTAGGGATGGTATTCTTGGGGTCGTATGCAGTGCCATCCAGTCTCCAAACGTCACGTGTGTGGTTGACACCAAAGATCTCGATCTTGGTCTCATCAGACCATAGAACCTTGAACCAGTCTGTCTCAGAGTCCTCCAAGTGATCATGAGCAAACTGTAGACGAGCCTTGACATGACGCTTTGAAAGTAAAGGTACCTTACGGGCTCGTCTGGAACGGAGACCATTGCGGTAGAGTACGTTACTTATGGTATTGACTGAAACCAATGTCCCCACTGCCATGAGATCTTCCCGGAGCTCCTTCCTTGTTGTCCTTGGGTTAGCCTTGACTCTTCGGACAAGCCTGGCCTCGGCACGGGAGGAAACTTTCAAAGGCTGTCCAGGCCGTGGAAGGCAAACAGTAGTTCTATAAGCATTCCACTTCCGGATGATGCTCCCAACAGTGGAGACAGGTAGGCCCAACTCCTTGGAAAGGGTTTTGTACCCCTTGCCAGCCTTGTGACCCTCCACGATCTTGTCTTTGATGGCCTTGGAATGCTCCTTTGTCTTTCCCATGTTGACCATGTATGAGTGCTGTTCACAAGTTTGGGGAGGGTCTTAAATAGTCAGAAAAGGCTGGCAAAAGAGATAATTAATCCACACATGTGAAGCTCATTGTTTTTTGTGCCTGAACTACTTCTTAATACTTTAGGGGGGCCAAACAGAATGCTGGTGGTTTGAGGGGTTGAATAATAATTGACCCACACTTTTATGTTTAAAATTTATTAAAATTCAACTGAGCAACATAACTTTTTGGTTTGTAAGATTTATGCTTCTGTTAATAAATCCTACTCTCGTTTGGAGTTTGAAGTCTCTAACTTATTTGCATCTTATCAAACCACCTAAATCTGCAGGGGGTTGAATACTACTTGTAGGCACTGTATCTTAAAATTGTGATGTGCATTTGTATTCAACCCCCTCGTCTGATCCCTAAATAAAATCCTGAGTGTTCAATTGCTTGTCTCCAGAGGTCACTTATTCAGTAAATTGCCTCCACCTGTGTGCAATTTCTTTTCAGAATAACTACAGCTGTTTTGTGAAAGAATCAGAAGTTTGTATGAGAACATCAGGGATTAATCATCAAGAAAACCAAGGAACACACCAGACAGGTCAAGAATAAAGGTGTGGAGAAGAGTAAAGCAGAAAAAAAAGCCATTTTTGAAAGCAAAGACATAAGGCAGCTCAATGACAGCTTGCAAACAGCCATGGAGAGGACACAGCGAGCATGTGGGAGAAGGTGGTCTGGTCAGATGAAAACGACAGAAAACATTTTGGGCTAAATGCAAAACGCTGTGTGTGTCAGAAAAACACTGAAAATTACACTGAAAACACCATCCACGCCGTCACACATGGTGGAGGCAGCATCCTGCTGCAGGGAGCCTTTTCTTAAGCAGGGGCAGGGAAGTTGGTGAGTTGATGGGAAGATGGATAGAGCTAAATACCGGGCAATCCTGGAGGAAAACCTGTTAGAGGCGGCAGAAGACTTGAGACTGTGGCGTAGTTTCACCTTCCAGCAGAACAAAGACCCTCAACACCCTGCCAGAGCAACAATGGAGAGTTTAGATCAGAGCATATTCATGTGTGCGAACAGACAAGTCACCATCTAGACTGAAATCCTTTTGAGAATCTGGGACAAGACGTGAAAATTGCTGATCACAGACATCTTTTGAATTTTTTTAATTTCTTTAGAATTTCCCATGTCTTGGGTGCACAAGTTGCAGAAATATGATTAAGGGGGCAGGAATTTTTCCATCCTCAGTCTGGTAAAAAATACCTGATCAATAAGAGGTACACACGTACCAGTAACTATGTCGTTTACACAATTTGCTCTTCGTGTGGCCTCCTCTATGTAGGGGAGACCACAATGGAAGCTAGAGCAAGAATAAGTAAGCATAAGAGCACAATCAGGAATAAAATGATCGAATTACCTGTACCCAGACACTTTATTGAACCTGGACACAACGTCAATTAATTGAGATATAGAATTATCGATGATGTACCCCCAATGAGAAGAGGGGGGGGGGGATAGGGTTGTGATGTTAAAGCAGAAAGAGCTTAGGTGGATTTTTGAGCTTGATACGTTGAGCCCAAAAGGGTTGAATTTACAATACAATCTGTATTTGTTATTAAGCATTTTCTGTCTTTAAACATTCTTTTTAACTTAGCCTAGATAGTATCTACGGAGGACTATATAACGTCTGCTTATATTCGGGAGATGATGTCATTCCCCCTTTCTCCACGGGTTTACTGGTTAGGATGCTATAGGAATTTGTGAAAAAACAGGAGGTAAAAACCATTCATATCCTTGTAAAACATGTATGTAGCTGGTGTTAACTTTGATAGGGAACTTATATGTGATCAAACTGTAAAGATGTGTGATGTAAAAGTGTTGGCATTCTGGGATATCCCAGTGAATTGTTTATGGGGGTTGAGGGATTACCCAGTGTGCCTTCATTTATATAGCAGTATGTAGAGTGTAGTGATAGTAATTATAACATCGCACATTTGTTATGGGTGCGGATTTTACATAATTGTCACACTTAAGATGATGTGAAGGGTTTGGTAATGGAATTTACTGTATTCCACATCCGTGATATTAGTGGATTCATATAATAGTCCAGATGGACATGATGGGGTTGTGAGTTTACAGTGTTTCCTGGAATAACAGGAAACCTTGTATAACAGGGTAAATACGTTACGTTGAAATATACTTTATGTCCTGATATTGTTGTAATTTGTACAGTAATTTGATAGACATCGTAGATGCAGGGGGAGTGGCCGCAAAGGTGATGCGGCAATCACATGTGGAGTATGGTCCAATTAGAGCAGGAACCCTGTGTGAACACCGTAAATTCAAGGGGGAGTGGCCACGATGATGACACGGCGGTCTCATGAGTGCTGCGGTCCAATGGAAACTGGACACCGATGCATGCGCAATGTGAAGTTGGATCTGACCAATGCCGGCGGGTATACCGGCGCCTGCGCACTGGACTTTATTGAACATTGGCTACAGGAGGTCAGGTGACATCCCCGGATGGGATGATCACCATGGGAACATAGGATGCTGCATCCTGATTGGCCAGAACATTTGTTATGACATGAAAGACTCTATAAACATTATGGACTCGATCTAATAAGATGACAAGCAATCAGGGCATATGGAAGGAGGAACTGCACATCTCGATACTAGTCCGAAAGGGTATTTTAATTGTACTGTTAACATTAATAATCTATGGGTATTGCTGATTGGGTACATGTAATAAGGGGTGGAGTGTTGCACTATTTAAGGGGTTGAGTTTTGTATTGTGTCTTATGCTTGATAAAGATCTCTGAGAAATCGAAACATCGCATGGGGGCAGAATAAAGAAGGAATTTTGAACAATACCAACCGGTGAGGCGCTGTCTTTTTTTCAACTTTTATCTTTTGAATTTTTGTCCTTGTAGTGTCTTTTCGGAATACATGGTTAGGGATTCGTAAGCATAAAAGCCCTTGACGCAGGTTGCGAGCCTACGTATTTTGACCAAAATATCCACCAACACCTCACATTATCATTCTTTTTTTTTTTTGCACTTTTTTAAAATCTTTTTACAGGATGCAGCTGAGCCCTTCTAGGGCAGCTTGTCCTGTGTGGTGTTACATAATGCTGGGCAGCCCGCCTGATCTAATAGTATGGGTGTGATCAATAGGTACATCTGATGCACAGTGACTGTATACAGCCTATGTGACTGACGCCCTATGGAAACCTTGTGCATATAAATACCACTAATCACCTACCCCATGTCATGGCAGGTTGAGAGTTATTGCAGCATCAGTATTGTGCTCTTGTGCTGCCTTTCATTGAGACCTGCTGCATCCTGCTGAGTGCAATGGATGATAGACCTTGGCTGTTTTTTGGTAAGTTTTCTGATCACATACGTCTCTATCCAATCTCACTAAGTGAGGGCAATTCTGCAAAGAAGGGGCAAAAATGGCATGTCTAAATGTGCAAAACTGGTAGAGAGAAACCCCAAAAGACAAAGAAAGGTGATACTACAAAAAGTATTGGCTCTGGGAGCGGAATACAAATGCGCATCACAATTTCCCAATTTATATTTTAAAAATATTTAGAAAACCAAATATCATTTCCTTTACACTTCACAAACATGTGTACTTAGTGTTGGTATCACATAAAATCCTAATAAAACACATTTAAGTTTTTGGGTGTAATGTGGAAACATTCAGGGGTTATGAATACTTTTTCAAGGGAATGTATATATAATTATTGTTACACCTCCTGGGTAGAAAATTCCATTAAAGGCCACGTTACACACACAGATATCTGTGACCAACTTCTGAACAGATCTCTGGTTGCAGTGAAATCATGGACACATTATTCTATTTTGTGGCTGTGTACAAATGTAACAATGTGTCCATGATTTCACTGCAACCAGAGATCTGTTCAGGAGTTGGTCACAGATATCTGTGTGTGTAAGGCTGGCTTCACACTGGCGTTCGGAGCGCAGCGCACCGAACGCAGCCAAACGCTTGCGCACAAGCGTTCCTATGTTAAACATGGGAACGTATGTGCCTGCGTTTGGCTTCGTTTGCGTTCAGATGCGCATAATTTGGCACCCTCTGAGCGCACTCCGAATGCATCATGTTGCATTTTTGTGCGTTCATGGGCGCTTGTTTTGTCTACAAGCGCCCGCAAGCGCACAAACAATGCATTGGCGTCAATGGGTCCGCAGTGTTCTGCGCTTGACAGCGCAGGAGAATGCTGCGGACCCATTGAAATCTCTCCCGGTGGCGCCGGTGATGTCACAGGAGATCACCAACGGCCACCGGGAGATCAGCTGAGCCTCTCATGATCTCCTCCTCCCCGCCACCGGTAAGCTCCTAGCGGTGTCGGCGGGGAGAAACAGCTGATGTGACAGCTGTTTGAATCTTCACACGCCAACATCTCCTCTCGGTCTCGGCGCGGGAGATTCAAACAGCTGTCACATCAGCTGTTTCTCCCCGCCGACACCGCTATGAGATTACCGGCGGCGGGGAGAAGGAGATCTCCGGCGCTGATCTCCGGCTCCGGCCCGCCCCCGGACAACGCCGATTGGCTGCCCGGCTCCACAGTGATGTGTCCGCAGGCGGGCATTCTCCGCTGCGGACACATCAAAATGATACTGCTTTTCACTGCGTTTGTGTCTGAATGCCATCAGCATGCAGACACAAATGCTAATGTGAAGCCAGCCTTACGTGGCCTTAAAAGCGAGCCTTTCATATCCAGAAATACAATACACCTTCAGATATAGGGTAAATCAATAGGTGAATAGCATTTAAATCCTGTGAATCCTCTTACTGGAGCCACAGCTACAGAAAGAAAATGAATTTATATTCTCCCTGCAGCTGCTCACCTCCAGGCATCGGTAAGGCTGCGTGCGCACAGTCAGTTTTTGATCTCTGTATTTGTAGATCAAACCAGCATTGGGTGATAAATACAGAAGTGTGACGTGTTTATATTATACTTTTCCTCTGATTGTTCCACTCCTGGGTTTGGCTACAAATCTGAAGGTAAAAAACGCACCAAATACTCAGCGTGTGCACGTTGCCTAAATGTCACTATACAGTCAACGCGGCTGTAATAATTGATGCAGCAGCTGCACACACTCCGCACCCGGTGATTATACTCACTCCTCGTGCTCGCAGTATTCCCAATCATGGCGCTCATGTTTGCATCCGAATAGGTTTGGCCACATGTCTCTCTTACACTTCATGTAGGTGATGAGGTGATGGGCGCAGTAGTCTCTCTGCTTCAGGGGCAGCTGTGCCATGTTCATCTGCTCCTGGGTGGCCACCATCACTAATGACAAAGAAGCCAAAGGTTAAATCCCCGAACACAGAACAAATCATACTATATTCATACAGCTCAGCTACCACCGTACCCGCCGCATCTGACAGCAACATAATGTAGGCAAAGAAACCCTGAATCCATCAAGGTATCAGCAAGATTACTGGCTGAAGCCGTTCAGACATTCAGTGTTTTTAGATTTAGCAATGCAGCAGAGCTGAGAGAGCTGTACACACCCACACCAGGCTGTGTATGTATAAGGTTTAAAGAAAGTGACCTGCTAAACACATCAGGGTGTGTGCCAGATTATCAGCCAGGAAATAACATAGGGTGACGTCGCCAGAGATATCGGCGGAACGGGCGGGAGTACGCACGTTTTTGGCACCCCTCCAGCGTCGCCGTCGCATGTTTACATGCGGCAATACCTCTGGCGACGCACCGGCAATGTTTCAGGCGCCATCGCCGCTGGGGTGTCCAAAAACCCCAGCGGCGATTCTGTAACATAGGAGCCTATGGCTCCCTTCGCCTGTAAGATCGCCGTCCCCCTGATACATGGGGCGATGTCTACACATCGCCCCAGAGTGCTCGCCTGATTTCAGAGCACTGCTCAGAAACCAGGCGACCACTCAAAGGCGTCGCCACTGCCTATTTACATTAGGCGACGAACAGGCCATGTCGGCGATAGGCCACGCCCCTGCGTCACCTATAAAATCGCCGCCGATATGGCCTCGTCGGATCGGTACCCTTAGTCCAGCAATGTTAAGGTCCTGGTGCTAAAATAAGGTCCTGGTGCTCTTAGTGGCTCGAACGGTGGTTTTCTGCAGAGCCGCCAGGACCATATTAAGGTCCCAAGGGTCCAGCAGTCGCCTGTATGGCGGGACCACCCGAGACACCCCCTGCAGAAATTGACGGACCTTCGGGAGGAGAGCCAAGCGCCTGTCAAACAGCACTGAAAACGCTGATACCTGGCCCTTCAGGGAGCTGAGGGATAAACCCAACTCCAAGCCCGACTGTAAAAAGGCCAACAGAGTTGGAACTGACAAAGGCCACGGTGACCGTCCACTAGAGGCACACCATGTGAAAAAGATTTTCCACGTTCTGTGGTATATCTTTCGTGATACGGGTTTTCTGGCCCGATTCATAGTGTCAACCACTGTAGGAGAGAACCCCCTGGATGTCAGAAGCCAGGCCTCAAGAGCCATGCAGTCAATCTGAGGGCCCTGGAATTGAGGTGGAAGAACGGGCCTTGAGCGAGCAGATCTGCGCGGTCTGGAAGAGCCCACCGGTTCCCGCCTGACAGTTGCCACAGATCCGGATACCAGGACCTCCTGGGCCAATCCGGAGCCACTAGAATGGCTTTGCGGCATTCCGTCCTGATTTTCCACAGGACCTTGGGAATCAGAGCTAGAGGCGGGAACACATATGGTAGCTGAAAACTGGACCAACGCAGGACCAGGGCATCCGCCCCCAGGGACTGAGGGTCCCACGATCTCGCCATGTATTGCGGCACCTGATGATTCAGCCGCGAGGCCATCAGATCCACATCCGGGATACCCCATCTGCTACAGATGTCCCGGAAGACGTCCGGATGAAGAGACCATTCTCCGGCGTCCATCCCCTGCCGGCTCAGGTAGTCGGCCTCCCAGTTTTCGACCCCTGGGATGTGAACTGCGGAGATCAGACAGTCGTTGTCTTCCACCCATGATAAAATGCGGTGGACTTTGGCTAGGGCCTGCGCACTCCTGGTTCCTCCCTGATGGTTTATATAGGCGACGGCCGTCGCATTGTCGGACTGAACCCGAATGGGCTGTCCTGACAGGAAGGTCTGAAAGGCCAGGAGTGCTAGATAGACCGCCTTTATCTCCAGCACATTGATTTGCAACGCCGACTCCGACTGTGTCCAGAGGCCCTGAGCTCTGTGGTGTAAGAACACCGCACCCCAGCCCTTGAGACTGGCGTCGGTGGTCACCACTAACCATGACGGTTTGAGGAAGGACCGGCCCCGTGACAGGTGACATGGCTGGAGCCACCACTGCAGGGAATCCCTGGTCGGTTGGGAAAGGACCACCAGCCGATTCAGAGAGGACGTCCTCTTGTCCCACCTGCGAAGAATTTCCAGTTGGAGAGGACGGAGGCGAAATTGTGCGAAAGGCACCGCCTCTATTGCTGCCACCATGCGTCCCACCAGCTTCATCAACACCCGTAGGGATGAGTGCGGAGACAGGAGAAGATCGTGTACTCCTGATTGGATGGCCAGCTGTTTGACTCGTGGGAGGGACACCAGAGCAGAGTCCGTGTGGAAGTCCATACCCAGGTACGTCAGAGACTGGGTCGGTACCAGGGTGGATTTCTGGATATTGAGAAGCCACCCAAACTGTTCCAGAGACTGTATGGTCACCTCCAGGCTTTTCTGACAAAGGTGTTCCGATGGCGCCCTGACCAGCAGGTCGTCTAGATAGGGTATGACGGCGTGGCCCTGCGCATGCAGAAGAGCCATCATTGAGGCCATCACTTTCGTGAACACCCTCGGTGCCGAGGCCAACCCGAAAGGCAGTGCCACGAACTGGAAGTGTTCGTTCTCCACTGCGAATCGCAACCAGCGTTGATGAGCCGGTGCAATGGGCACGTGGAGGTAAGCGTCTCGGATATCTATGGACGCTAGGAAGTCTCCCTGTGACACAGCCGCGATCACGGAGCGTAGGGATTCCATACGGAACGTCCGAACCAACACGTGACGGTTGAACAACTTGAGGTGCAGAACCGGGCGAAAAGAGCCGTCCTTCTTCGGGACGATAAAGAGGTTGGAGTAAAAACCCCGGAACCTCTCCCCCGTAGGCACTGGGACCACTACCCCGTTTCTGCGGAGTCCCTCCAACACCAGATGAAAAGCCTGAGCCTTTTCTGGGGATGGAACAGACCGATGGAATCGGTGTGCCGGCTGCGACGTCAGCTCTATCCTGTAGCCGCACGAGACCACGTCTCGGACCCACTGATCTTGAATGTAGAGCAACCATCTGTCCTGAAAACTGGACAGGCGGCCCCCCACTTGTGGGGCGGCAGGACGAGAGAGTGAGTCATGTGGAAGCGGGTTTAGGGGTGGCAGCCGCCGCCCCCGTTGGCTTCTTCTGGCGACCCTTGGGGCGCCACTGATTAGAGGGTTTGCCCCCTCTCTCTGTGCGAGCGGACGAAGCTGATGGCTGCGAGCTGGAACGAAAGGACCACTGTTTAGGGTTCCTTTTGACAGTATACCGCGGTTTAGGTTTATTCTGCGGGATCTTAGACTCCGCAGAATCCTTTATCAGCTTGTTTAGCTCGGTTCCAAAAAGCCTGTCACCGGAAAATGGAAGATTCTGCAGAATCTTCTTTGACGTGGCATCTGAGTCCCATAGACGCAGCCACAACAACCTGCGGATCGCTATAGCATTGGCCGAAGCCACAGCAGAGCGGGTGGCTGTCTCTAGGGTCGCCGTCCTGGCGTAATCCGCGTAGGCCTTTGCCCTGTCGGTAATCGCCAGGATCTCTGAATTGGACCCCGCCAGGTCAGTGATACCGTCCAAACAGGTGGTAATCGCCTGTAGGGTCCAGACCGTGGCGAAATTAGGGGCAAAAGAAGACCCCACAGCCTCATAAGCAGACTTGGCGAGTTGTTCGACCTGTCTATCCGTCGCGTCCTTCAATGAGGAGCTATCAGAGGCAGAGAAAAGAGAGCGTGCAGCAATCCTGGTCATGGAAGCGTCCACCTTTGGGGACTGCGACCATTCCTGAAGCACCTCCTGGGGAAAGGGGAAGCGAGTGTCCTTAGATTTGCGGACATAACGCCGCCCAGGGTGAACCCTGGGTGCTCTAACCACCCTTCCAAAATTGGTGTGGTCCATAAAGGAGCCACACGAACGAGCCTCAGGCTGCAACCACTGATATACCTCCTTCGGGTGGAGTTCCACCTCTTCAGGGGGTGCCACGAGATGTAGCGTCTCGTTGATGGAGGACACCAGATCCTCCACCCCATCCGGTGGTTCGGACATAGACTCGAGTATTGAACCCCCATCATCCTCGTCACCATCAGAGTGACGCTCCTCCTCAGAGAGGTTCTGGATCTCGGGTGATTCGTCACGGCGAGCCCGCTTAAGTGGTCTCGCGGTTAAACCGGGTGACACCCGGGGGTATGAAGGAGCAACTGGGCTTTCCAGTCTCCTCGTCAATGCCTCCAGGGATTGCGACATGCGAGGACAGCTTGGATAACACAGATTCATTAATCCTATTCTGTGTTTCCCATGGCCCTGGGATCACCTGAACCTCAGGGTACAGCACCGGAGCCGCTGTCTCAGCAGAATCAGTCCGGGCCTCTGGGCGTCCGCAGTTATTGCAGGATCCCCCAACCAGTGTCCCGTTGCAAGTAGCACAGACAATGGTGGTACTGGCCGCCTTAGCAGCACTTTTCCTCGCTGAGGACATCCCCACAGCAGGGGAAAATAAGCCAAACAGAGAAAGAACCGGAACACCGGTGGCTTACCGACCGCGTCAATGCGGTGGAAGGGAGCGATGTGTGTGTGGCCTCCGCTAGGGTTATGACCGGTCTCCCCGGGAGTGCAGCCGTGCACTTAATCAGATCCCAGCCGGGAAGTGAGGGGAAGATGGCCGCCGCCGTGCAAGCTGTGGGCGGGCCCAAAAACACGCGGGAAGCACACACACACGCCCAGCGATGACGTCAGCCCCTGGGCTGCTCCACATTTCTCCAGGCCGCCATCATTAAATCTGGTGCCGGAGCCCGCAGCGCGGGAGGTATCAATATTATACCCAGGGCTGCAGACAAAAACCTGTAGCCCACAGCCTCAGCCCCTGTGACACACAGGGCGGTCAGCCAGGGTGACCCCAGCACAGGGTACACCGCCAGAACCGCGGACCCGAGGGTTACGCGCGGTCTGAGTGCCAGAACCCATAAGGGCCAGACACTACCCCCAGGCACACCGGAGACACCTAGGGTACCTCAGTGCCGGTCCGGTCTGTAAGAACCATTAAGGGAGGCCTCGGACGGGGGTTCAGCACCAGTCCGGTCTGTAAGCACCATTTAGGGAGGCCTCGGACTGGGCTGGCTCCAGTCCGGTCTGTAAGCACCATTTAGGGAGGCCTCGGACGGAGCGGAGCTGTGCAAAGCTCCTATCTCCCACTTCCCAGAGCCCCCAAGGAAGGATGGGAAGGAGTGCGGCAGCGTACCGGGGGGACACAATGTGTCCAGGCTCCAGGCCCTCCGGTACCTCAACCTGTGTGTTCCCCGAAGGTGAACAGGGAGACTGCCGGAGGTCCCCGACCGGGACCTTTTTACCTTGTCTTCATACGCCATCACGTAAGCTGTGAGAATGCTGTGAAGTGCAAGCAAAGCGCGTGATCCTCCGAGCACACTAAGTTTAAAACTGAGGATATATCCTGCGGTAGGGGTTTATAAGCGGAGGGGGCGGTGTCTACAAACTTGTAGTACCTAGTGTGGCCTCCGGAGGGCAGTGCCCTAAACCCCATTGTCTGGGTCTCCCATTATGATGATCAGAAAAACGTAATAAAAAGTAATGCAGATCACACAATTGTGCCACGAAAAACTAAAGCTGGCTGCGCAAAATATAAGATGTCCCAGAGCTCCACTGAACCTTAACACTTTCACAAATATACCGATACAAATACACTTTTTTTTAATACATTGTAAATAATTAAAGGGAACCTGTCACCCCAAATAAGCTTTATAACCTATTAATACCTGTCCCACCTTTTTTACTAATCTACAAGTACAATAATGTAGTTAGGAAACTTACAAAATTCTTGTCAGAGGGGCGTTCCTCCAAGGCATTTATTTTGACCGGTAGACGGGTCCCCTTGTGCCGCGCTACCCCTGCCTCGCCGCTGTAATATGCCCTAATGGGCATCATTATACAAATACAGAGCGCGGGCACGATTTCAATATCGTGCCTGCAACGTCACCGCTGCAACGCGGTCATGTGACGCCGGGATTGTGCGTCACTTCGGGTCACACACAGGCAGACTTCAGCATGTAATGTGCGCATGCGCGAAGACTGCTTGTAAGCCCTGCGACCAGAAGTGACGTGTCCCTGCGTCACATGACCACGTCACAGAGTGTAAGCATTTGTGATTGGCCGTTTGTCTGACAGTGCAGTGAATATGCAATTATCTTAATAGGTGACCCCGGAAGTAGCAGTGGGAGACTGGTAAACCAGATCTAGCTATTCTGTCTATTCTAACTTTTACCAGCATGGTAAAGCCCATGCTACAAACTCGCAGTGTACTCTGTGTGCGATTTTTTTCTTGCACCCATAGACTTTCATTGACCTCTCGCATGTAAAAACTAGCAGACAATCGCAGTATGCTGCGATTTGACTCACATTGTGGGTTCAGCGGAGGAAAAAAGTAACAATGTGACCTGTTTGTTTAACATTGGTCCCAGTGCAATGTAAGTTTTTCTCGCATTGCACTCGCGCGAGTTTGGCGCCAATGTGTATGCACCACTACAGACCCGCACTCTCATGGTGGAAGCGACCGGAGCCAGCTGATGTTTAAATCAGGTTTTGTTACTTTTTTTGGGAGAAGCGATTTGTTATCATGATCTTTATCTTCTATTCACGCGGACGTTTGAGGCTTTTCTTTTAGGCTATGTTCACACTGCGTTTTTGTTTTTTGCGTGGGCACATTTTCCCTCATTTTGCGGCCCTGCTTTTTAGCACCAGTAAAAAAACACAGTGCGTTTACACACTAATCTTGTTTACGGCTGCCTTTTTCCCCCAAAACCACAGGAGGAAGTGATGTCACATGGGTGCAGGAAGAATCCTGTGTCCCTCCCCCCGTGTCGGGCCTGTAGTTTTGCTTTCACAGTGAATCTATATACACTGCAAAAGCGAAACAAAAGTGAACAAAAGGTATTAAAAATTAAATACTTAACGTCCTTGCAGTGATCGGACGTCTTCCACTCCCGGGACAGACGACGGAGAGATAAGTATTTTTAATTCCCTTCATTAACTTATATTTCACTTTCACAGTGTATTGTAGATACACTGCGAAAGCGAAACTACAGCCCCGACATGTCACGCGGGGGGTGGGGGGAGGGGGAGGAACACAGGATTCTTCCTCCCCCCGTGTTACATCACTTAATGCTATTCCTCCTGCGCCCGCTGGAATTGCGCATTGTCTGAACGGCGATGTGTAATTACAGCAATTATATTGGGGCCTATGGAGGAAAGCGCGCTGGAAAAAGCGCCGACATTTGACATGTTGATTCTTTTTACAGATGCACTTTTAGCCCCAAAAGCGCGTCGGTATATTACGCAGTGTCTGAACGGCAAAAGCGAAAGTCCATTTACTTTGCTGGGAACGTTGAAGTCAATGCGCTTTTGGGGGAAAGGAGCGGCGTAAAAATACATGGCAAAAGCGCGGCGTGTGAACACAGCCTTAGACTTTTACTTTCTGTCCTTTCAGGAGGCGTTTTCATCAGAGGTAGGAATATAGTCATCCGAAAACCTCTATACACAGCTGATCACACAGGATCCACCGATCACAATAGGTCATTTTTTGATGTTGTGTTCCCTTTAGTGGGGTGATCCCACTTTTTTTATATGTTTTTATGACGTGACTCTTAGGAGCCAGATCACAATCACATGACACCAGACACCACCATATTAAGACTGCAGAGCAGTAAAATGTATAAGAACGGTCAGAAAATGCAACATCAGAGCACAAAACACACAAACACAACAGTTCTCATAATGTACATCCTATATGTGCAGCACAGCCCCAACCATGGCTCTGCACAGGGGCAGCACACACCAAGCTCTCTATATACATATACACAGACCCCAAGCTCTCTATATACATATAAACACCCACCGATCTCTCTATATACCTATACACACACACACATCCCAAGCTCTCTATATACACATACACCTCCCCCCCTGAGCTCTCTATAGACACATACACCTCCCCCCCTGAGCTCTCTATAGACACATACACCCCCCCCCGAGCTCTCTATAGACACATACACCCCCCCCCCGAGCTCTCTATAGACACATACACCCCCCCCGAGCTCTCTATAGACACATACACCCCCCCCGAGCTCTCTATAGACACATACACCCCCCCGAGTTCTCTAGACACATACAACCCCCGAGCTCTCTATAGACACATACACCCCCCCGAGCTCTCTATAGACACATACACCCCCCCCGAGCTCTCTATAGACACATACCCCCCCCGAGCTCTCTATAGAGACATACCCCCCCCCCGAGCTCTCTATAGACACATACACCCCCCCGAGCTCTCTATAGACACATACACCCCCCCCGAGCTCTCTATAGACACACACACTCCCCCCCCCCGAGCTCTCTATAGACACATACACCCCCCCCGAGCTCTCTATATACACATACACCCCCCCAAGCTCTCTATATACACATACACTCCCCCAAGCTCTCTATATACACATACACCCCCCCAAGCTCTCTATATACACATACACCCTCCCCACAAGCTCTCTATATATACAACACCCCCCCACAAGCTCTCTATATATACATACACCCCCCCCACAACCTCTCTATATATACATACACCCCCCAAGCTCTCTATATACACATACACCACCCGAGCTCTCTATACACATATACGCCGAACTCTCTCTCTCTCTATATATATATATATATGTGTATATATACACACACACCGAGCGCTCTCTCTCTTTCTCTATATATATATAATATATATACACACACACACCGAGCGCTCTCTCTACATATATATATATATATATATATATATATATACTAGCTGGGTGCCCGATGCACATGCATCGGGATTCTAGCAGAGCGAGTCTCTGACTCGCAATGGCCGCTTCGCGGCCAATGCTTCGCGCTGCTAAGGCGACTCGCCATGCCCGCTGCGCGGGCATAGCGAGTCGCCTTAGAACTGCGCGGCCAATGCTTCGGGCGTATCCACATGACCACGCTGACTCGCAGCGCGAGCGGACTCAGAAGGGGCAAAAAACCCATTTGTGATTATATAATAGATAAACACACCTAGCGCTCTCTCTCTATAATATATATATATATATATATATATATATATATATATATATATACATACATACATACACACAGTGAGCGCACGCGCTCTCTATATATACACACACACCCCCGAGCGCGCTCTCTCTCTATATGTACACACACACTGAGCGCTCTCTCTATATACACACACACCGAGCGCTCTCTCTCTCAAATATATATATACACACACCGAGCGCTCTCTCTCTGTATATATATATATATATATATATATATATATATATATATATATATATATATAATATATATATATATATATATATACACACACACACACACACACACCCGAGCTCTCTATATACACATACACACCCGAGCTCTCTATATACATATAACCCCCCCCCCCTCGGGCTCTCTATACACATATTCACACACACCAAGCTCTCTCTATATATATGTATATCTATATATATACCGTACACATACACCGAGCTCTCTCTCTATATATGTATATATATACCGTACACATACACCGAGCTCTCTCTCTATATATGTATATATATACCGTACACATACACCGAGCTCTCTCTCTATATATGTATATATATACCGTACACATACACCGAGCTCTCTCTCTATATATGTATATATATACCGTACACATACACCGAGCTCTCTCTCTAAATATATATACATACGGTTAAAAAATGGGTCACAGCACTTCTCTCCAAGGTTATAGATGTTTATTCCAGCCTGGCACGGATGGCAACGTTTCGAGCCTGTCAGCCCTTCTTCCCTTCTTTAGGCTGGAAGAAGGGCTGACAGGCTCGAAACGTTGCCATCCGTGCCAGGCTGGAATAAACATCTATAACCTTGGAGAGAAGTGCTGTGACCCATTTTTTAACCGTATGTACTAAGAGGCTGGAAGGAGCCTCAAGGGACGCTTTGCACTCTGCATAATACCAGCGTTACACGCTGCTCCTAACTTTGACATTTAAATATATATACATATACACACACACCGAGGTCTGCGCACACACCTTACACTCTATATACATAAACACTCACAGCCAGCAGTCACACCACATACCCCTCTCCTCAAACTGGTCCCCCACAGGAGTGGGCGGCATAGTTTTGGGGTCCGGATCCCCCCGTATGCTCCTGGTCATGTTGCCACCCATCTTTGCTGCCGCCCGAGGGTCACCTCCGCAGCTGGCAGCTAGACGTCAAGATTTTTTTTTTTCACGTCCATTTGTAAAATCCAATTTCGTGACTCCAGTCAAGGCTTCATTTTGAAGTAGACCAATCTCGTAGAGAACAGTTATATTTTGTCTCCAGAAACATGGTCGCCGGGGAGAAGTCAATATAGTGTACTGCAGACATATCAGTGGATGTACGCTTCCAACGTGCTTTTAGTGCAACTCAACCATAGAGTTCTAAATCCAAGAGCAGTGCTGTGTTTTAGCTGCAGTTGCTGCAGCGACACGTCTGGTGGGCGATGTAACTACAGGTCCTAATGAATCTGGAGAGCAGCGGCCATTTTGTATTTATTGGCTGGAAATTCCCCTCTTGAACTATGAGGAGACATTCCACTGTCTTGTTATCAATATCACACAGTAAATCACTACATTTTATTCAATTTTCATTGCTACTGCTATAAGGTAAAGAATATTTATACTGTGTTAGCCAGTAGATAGAGTAAAAATATATTGCAATCTGAGAGTCCTCACTGGTTGATTTCTTAGCCTGACGAAGGGACCACAGTGTCCCGAAAGCTTGCTATGTTTACCATCTGTTCAGTTCGCCATTAAAAGGTATCAACCATTGAGGACTCTCAGATTGCAATATATTCTTGCTACTTCTAGTCATTTCCCACACTAGACTTTCCGTTCCCCTCATGCCGGATTAATGAACATTTTTTATTACAAAATGTGTCAAAAAAAAAAATGCCTTGTCAAAACTCTTTACATATCCCTTCTCTCCACGTGTAATTTTCATTTTTTCGCTTTAATTTTTTCCTTAGGTCCCAAGAACCATGACTTATTTTAACATATTCCATCCCCTTATCCCACCAGCTCTTTTTTTTCGGGATCCATTAGTAGTTTTGAATGACGCTGATCAGTCTTTCCATATAATGTACCAAAAAACAGGAAAAAAATCCAAGTGGGGTGAAATTGTTGAAAAAAAAGTATCTTTCCCCCATTGTTGAGGTTTTGTTTTTAGGGCGTTCAGTATGTGATAAAAATTACCCCAAACCATGAGCAGTACGGGTCCACAGACACCAAATTGTTATAGGTTTTTTATTATTCTAATTAGAAACAAAATTGTAAACGTTCCACTAAATAAATTTGGATTCTGCTGACATTTTCTGAGTCATATAACATTTATTTTCCCTTCCACGATGCTGTGTGAGGGGCTTGTTTTTTTATGACACCATTTTGCAGTAGCTTTCGTGAAGATTTTTTTTTCCAGTCTCCTAATTTGACAGAACCTCCTCTTCAAAAAAGTCACATTAACTTTTTTTTTTTTTACCACAAAGTGTTTTATGAAACTCCTTTAGACAAATAATGGCCACTTTACACACACCAACTTATCTGTCCAACTTCTGAACATCTTACTGGTTGCAGTGAAATCATGAACACATTGTTCCATTTGTACACAGCCACAAAATGGAGCAATGTGTCCATGAGTTGTTCAGAAGTTGGACAGATAAGTTGGTGTGTGTAAAGTGGCCCTAAGAGTGTGTGGTACTCCTGTGACTAAGGGAACTGGGATGGTGAATAAGGGACCCTCACAACCCCCATTCATACACACCCTAGAGTAGGGGACCGTGGGTGGACCCACTGTAGGGAGGACCCAGTCCCGGGAGGACGAGTTAGGGTGCTTTCACACCACGATTTTTGCATTTCCGATGCTGTCCGAAAAAAATCGGACAGCATCGGACCGATTTTCGGATCCTATGGATCCCTATGGGGATCGGACCGAATCGGATGTGCACTAAATGCCATCCGATTTGGTCCGATCCGATTCTGCCCGATTTTGGCCGATTTTTTTCAGGAGAAAAAAATCGTTGCCTGCAACGATTTTTTCATCCGATTACAAAATCTGACAGAGTCGGATCGGACCAAATCGGATGGCATTTAGTGCACATCCGATCTGACCCGATCCCTAACATGGGGCCCTATGGAGAAAGGTCCGAGGAAATATGTGATGTTTCCTCGGACCCCATTTTACTGTACTGAGCAAGCTCAGTACAGTAAAAATGCTCCTGGGAGCACAAGGGTTAAAAAGAAAAAAAAAAAAAAGTTTATTCTCACCTGCCCCCGAGCCCCCGCTGTCCCCCGCCGTCTTCCGCCATCTTCTTCTAGGCTCCCGGTGGCTCCCGCAGGCTCCGGTGTCAGCAGAGCGCTCCCTCTGCTGTTCAGGACCTGCGGTGATGTCACAGTCATGTGACCGCGAGTTCACCATGGTGAACCCGCGGTCACGTGACTGTGACATCACCGCAGGTCCTGTGTACAGCAGAGGTACACCTCTGCTGACACCGGCAGCCTGCGGAAGCCACCGGGAACCTAGAAGAAGATGGCGGAAGACGGCGGGGGACAGCGGGGGCTCGGGGGCAGGTGAGAATAAACTTTTTTTTTTCTTCTTTTTTTCAGCCTCCGGCGCCGATTTTATGCCGGAATCGGGTGCCTATTTGGCACCCGATTCCAGGCATCAGAAGGGAGCCGATGCTGTCCGATTTATATCGGACAGCATCGGCTCCCTAAAAATCGTAGTGTGAACGCAGCCTTAGACGGGTAGAAAAGTGTATGTGTGGGATGACAGTTCAGTCAGAGTGAGACATTTGGCTAGAGACTGTGAGAGAGAGGGTGCCTAGGGGCACCAGGCATTGTAGTGCGCACGAATCTTGACCCGGTACTATCGACCAGAGGGGTCTGGTCCTGGGCAGAGGACCGGCTCTGGACATAATGCGGGTGTTCATCCCTGAGCCGTTAAACCAAAGGCCCCGAGCTTCTTTAGGAAGTCGCGGCCAAAGACCCAGCACATCCTTGAAAAGGCATACCGAACTAGAGTCAGGGGGACCTAAAGGGGAGTCCTCCACTGAAGACCCGTGGGAGCTGGCTCGAGGCTCTGCGCGGAGGTGCTGCATGGTAGTGAGGAGAAAGTAGCGCTGTGAGGGACCAGCAAGGAACGGCAGGCAGGTACACCACCGAGGGTCCTGACTGAGGCATCCCAGTTCCCTGGTGACTACCCAGGCCAGAGAGAGGCTGTAACATCTGTGAATTTGCTTGAAGTACTGCAAGTAAACCCGTTCAGAGTTAAAGACTGTGTGACGTACTTTATTTCTCTCACCTAAGGAGCCGCATACTTGCTGTGTTGAAAGGACAAGTGACTGTGCCGTGTGGTAAGCTGCCTCCCTGTGTAAAAACTATTACAACTGTATCGGGGATCCCGCTCCACCTAAGGGGGTGGGTCATGAATAGTAAAATAAATTTGCCATAGAAATGAATTGAAAGGGTTTTTCAAAATTTTTAAAGCAGATTTTGACCGTGATTTTTAAGGCTAAGTTCACACCATACGTTTTTGATTCTTTTTTTTTTTATTTTTTTTGTTGCATTTTCAGCAGCAAAATTGGATCTGTTTTTCATCCGTTGTTTTATTTGCTTTTTCTGTGCTACATTTTTTTTCTATTAACAATGGTTTCAAGGGAAAAAACTCAGGAGAATAAACAGATCGCTTATTCTTTTTCTGGTTGCGTTTTCTGCCCCCAAAACGGACCAATTAATAATGCATCGTCAGAACAGCATTTCTGAAAACTTATTGACTTTGCTGGATGTGGCGCCCCGCCAAGCAGGTGTCACAGAGGGGTATTGCACCCGTAAAAGTGGTGCAGATGCTCCACCTGCAGGTGGACCCTAGGATTGTGGGTGGGACCCATTTCAAGCACTCCCACACTAGTATACATGGTGGGAGGTTACCCGGGAGGGAATAAAAAAACACCTCTAGGGGGAAAAAGGAGGTCTTTAGTCTTTTGTCTTTGCCTCTAAGTGTTGGGCCTTTTGGGCCTTTGCTACGAGGTCACTTGGCTGAGGGACCCGGAGGAAAGATGGAAGAGAAGGAGAGGGTCTAAGGAGAAAAGAGCTTTTCAGGAGAGCAGCGGTCTGGGAAAGAGGGGCCATTGCTAGGTTCTCCCAGACAGCTTACCGGGCACGGGAGCCCGCCAACTGCCGTAGCTACAAGCACGACAGAGAGTCCGGATTCCCGCGGTGTCTACAAGTCTCCTGGGCACCAGAGTAGTCCACAAGAAGGGTACCAGGCACCGCCAAAGGAACGAGCGGCCAGCCAGTAGAGGGTTACCCGATGGCAGCGAAGGTGAGAGAGGACCATCAAAAAACTCACCAAAAATGGTCGCTTTTTTTACCCCTTGCATCTAGCAGATGGCTGCAGATTCCCCCAGGAGGTGACACATGCGTCAAGACACCGGTGCACAGCCCCCTGCAACCCATAACATGGGGGCGGTTTGTGGCAACCAGGCGACCAGCCATGCTAACAAGGAGGGGGCTGGTGGTGAATGCAGACACATGGACTCCACTAGGCCTCTGCCACTCACATCCAGGTGATACATATAGTGTCTGAGCAGCCTATTGGTAACGCCCCCAATCCGGGCGGGCCACTCAGCACTGAGGACATGCATCACTGTGACAGACGCCCCCTAGAGGAAAACAACCTCAACTGCAAAAGATAAAAAGATGCAGGTTGACACTAAAGATAATGTTGTAAGGTGTGAGTTGGTATTATGGCGCCAGAATATCGTAAGCTCGTGACCCACCGTCAAGGGCCCTTAGGGTACCTTTACACACGGCTACATTTGTAGCTTGTCACCAGGTAACTTACTGGTTGCAGTGAAATCATGGATACATGGTTCTATCTTGTTGCTGTGTACAAATGGAATCATGTATCCATGATTTCACTGCAACCAGTAAGTTACTTGGTGACAAGCTACAAATGTAGCCGTGTGTAAAGGTACCCTTACACTCACGAGTACCTAGCCACATGTATAACACATGTATAATTTAGCTTTAAACAAAAATCACCGAATTTCCTCTAGGGGGCGTCTGTCACAGTGATGCATGTCCTCAGTGCTGAGTGGCCCGCCCGGATTGGGGGCGTTACCAATAGGCTGCTCAGACACTATATGTATCACCTGGATGTGAGTGGCAGAGGCCTAGTGGAGTCCATGTGTCTGCATTCACCACCAGCCCCCTCCTTGTTAGCATGGCTGGTCGCCTGGTTGCCACAAACCGCCCCCATGTTATGTGTTGCAGGGGGCTGTGCACCGGTGTCTTGACGCATGTGTCACCTCCTGGGGGAATCTGCAGCCATCTGCTAGATGCAAGGGGTAAAAAAAGCGACCATTTTTGGTGAGTTTTTTCAATATAATATTTAGTACCTATTCGGTGATTTTTGTTGAGAGAGGACCATCAACCTCCGGCGGACTGTGGCGGCGCTTTTGACATCTCACCAGAAACTAGAGGTGGCGTCACGACATTTGTAAATAACCTCCCCTGTAAATATAAACCCCTTTTTTGGAAGATAGACCCAGGACACGGGATCAGGCGCTATCTGTGAAGCCTGATACCCGAGTACCCCAAAGCATGGGCTCAACACTGGACATCACAGAAAGCTATCTACTTTCCATGGAAAATGGATCACAAAAAAAACAGATCAAAAACGCACTGTGTGAACATAGAGTAAAAAAAATTGCACATAGATTTAGAAGATCTATGGACGCCCTTTTAGGCTACGGTCACACCTGTGATATTTTTATACATCCGGATCCGGTTTTGAGCATTAAAAATGCTCAAAGCAGCATCCGGATCCGCAGTCCATAGGCTTCAATAGAAAAACCGGATTGCACTATTTGCAATCCGGTTACCGCAGTAAAAATCATGCAGGCTGCATTTTTAGGAGCGGATGCAAAATCGGATCCGTTTTTTTTAACATGGGCGCCCATGGGTGCGGTTTTCAAAATTGCAAAAACCCACATTCCAAAACCGGATGCATTAATGCATCCAGATCCGGAATGAGGGTTGCAATTGTACTATCAAAAGATAGTATGAAGGCACACGGTAAAACCACATCCGGTAATGGATGCGGTTACCGAATTGTACCTTTTAAGTGTGACCCTAGTTTACTGCTATAATTAACTTTACGAACCATACCATGTATCATCTTATTACAGTGTAACCATTACAGTCCACTTGTAAAACCAAAGGATTACAGGGCATCGCTACTGAACCAACAATTATCTAACAAAAAACAATATTAAGCCCTTTTAGAAAATGCAATAGTATTTTATTAATGCGTAGACAAAGATCAAGGGGGTGGTGAAATGTACAATTATGGGTGGAGAAATGGCAACAGTTCATTCATTATATACAGGTAATTGTATTGTATAGACAAAGACACTGTCAGCATACAGAGCATACTCTACTAGTCGATCACAATAAGGTACGATATAACAATATAAAGTGCTACCGTGTTTCCCCGATAGTAAGACCCCCCCGAAAGTAAGACAGGGTGGGGGGGGACGGGGGGGTCTGCTAATGTAAGACCCCCCCCCGAATGTAAGGCAGGGTAGGGGGGAGGGGGGGTCTTACTATCAGGGAAACACGGGGGGGGAGGGGTACACACATGCATACACACACACACACATCCATACATCACACACACACACACACACACACACACACACACACACACACACACACACACACCCATACACACACACACCCATACCGCTGCACTGCCGGTACTTACCGGCACAGCTGTTCGGTGTCCCCGTCCCTGGTGTCCCCGGTGCTCCCGGCGTTCCTCAGTGTGGTGCAGCCTCATAACGATGTCATCCGGGCTGCCGAGCATATCCCGTTCATAGCCCGTCCATTCACAGCCCCCCGGCCCTCTCTCTCTAATCACGGAGCTTCCGGAAGCTCCGGTATCCAGGCAACAGCAGCATGACAACGTCTGGCCAATCAGAGGCCAGAGCGTCATCGCAGCGGCTATGCTGATTGGCTCAGACGCCTGAGCCAATCAGCATAGGCGCTCCGAGACGTTTTGGCCCGACGTCATCACGCTCTGCTGTTGCCTGGATACCGGAGCTTCCGGAAGCTCCGTGATTACAGAGAGAGGGCCGGGGGGCTGTGAATGGACGGGCTATGAACGGGATATGCCCGGCAGCCCGGATGACATAGTTATGAGGCTGCACCACACAGAGGAACGCCGGGAGCACCGGGGACACCAGGGACAGGGACACCGAACAGCTGTGCCGGTAAGTACCGGCAGCGCAGCTGTATGGGGGGGGGGGTATGTGTGATGTGTGTGTGTGTGTGTGCAGTGTGAATGGATGGATGGATCTGTGTATGTATGGATCTATGGATGTGTGTGTGTGTGTGTGTGTGTGCGCAGTGTGGATGGATGGGTGATGGCTGGGGCCGCCAATGTAAGGCCCCCCCGAAAGTAAGACAGGGGGCCACTTTTGGCCCCCAAAAGAATGTAAGACAGGGTCTTACTTTCGGGGAAACACGGTATGTGCAATCTAATAGCCTCTATGGTGTCCGCATAGTGATCATGTGGCTGCCATTACAATTCACATTACAGCCACATTCTCTAAATGGGCTTAATATTCTTTTTTTGTTAGATAATTGGTTGAACTGGTAAGGCTATGTTCACACTGAAGTTTATTGTTGCTGAGTTTTCAGAGCAGTTAGGCTAGGGTCACATTTAAAACAAGAATTGCATTCACCGCATCCAGATCCGGATGCGGTGAACGCAATGCCGGGCACACACATTTTTTTACAAAAATGTGTGCAGAATACCGCACTGCAGTAACCGGATGGCTCAGGATGTGTAATCCTGAGCCATCCGGCAACTGCTTAGTTTGCTGATCCCAGCTATTGCCGGGATGAACAAACTGTCCTATGACTATTAAAGAGTTAAATTTAAGAACTAAAGGATTGGTTGAGGTCTCTAGGGGGGGCTTAGACCCCCCTAGAGACCGGCCGCCCACTCCGGTGGGCTTCTCCTACAATTTCCCCCATGCCACGGGCTCCTGCGAGCTCCGTGCATGTTCCCCAAAACTCCCGCCCCCCCCGTATCAGTATAGATGCATGGGCGGGGCTGTGTGCTGCAGCTTCCGCCCGCTCATTCATTATGGTGTGACGCGGTTAGCCCCGCCCCTTTCATGACGCGGCCGCCCTCACAACACTGGATGAAGCCCAGAGGGGGCGGCCATAATGAATGAGCGGGCGGAGGCTGCAGCACACAGCCCCGCCCATGGATTTCCCTGGACTCTGCCTACGAGAGCACGTAATTATGATCTTAAATGTATACTTTAAAACCTCGTTTTGGGCACATACAGGAATAACTATACAAGAGGCGTGTATGCACCCCTCTATACTGATACGGGGGGGCGGGAGTTTTGGGGAATATGCACGGAGCTCGCAGGAGCCCGTGGCATGGGGGAAATTGTAGGAGAAGCCCACCGGAGTGGGCGGCCAGTCTCTAGGGGGGTCTAAGCCCCCCCTAGAGACCTCAACCAATCCTTTAGTTCTTAAATTTAACTCTTTAATAGTCATAGAACAGTTTGTTCATACCGGCAATAGCCGGGATCAGCAAACTATGCAGTTGCCGGATGGCTCAGGATTACACATCCTGAGCCATCCGGTTACTGCTGTGCGGTACAGAGAACCGCTGCGAAAACTGCAGCCTGCATGATTTTTAACGCAGGCTGCAGTGCCGGAGACGGACACCGGATGGCTTGTGAAGCCATTTGGTGTTTTGCATTGGCTCCTATGAGGAGCGTTTCCTGGTCCGGTTTTGAGCTTTTTGAAAGCTCAAAACCGGATCAGGATTCTATAAAAAAAACGCAGATGAGACCCTGGCCTTACTCCCTTTTTGATAAAAATGTCAGACAGGGATGGGTATTATCATAGTTTTAGGCAGCAGGGACCGGTATTCATAGGTTAGGAGGGCTAGATTAGGTGACAGGTTCCCTTTAATTAACCTTAAGACATAAGGGGTTGAGAGAAACGACCCATAGAGTGTATTATTTTGAATCGCATAAGCTTGTTTTTAGACTTAAACATGGCTGCCATTTCCTGTTGCATCACACCATGCCATGCAGGTGCTGGCTGGTGCCCCTGGCCCCGGGTGGCAGTTTTGGCCTGCCAGCCCAGATTTGAGGACTGGGGGGGGAATGCTAGCTGAAATTTATGATGATAGGGGGGGGGGTGGTATGGGGGGTTTCCATGCCGCGGATCACTTGCCATCTCCCCGCCGCCACCTGCTGCTGCTACGCCGCGACAGCCGCAAAGCGCCAACGGCCGGGCCATTTCTGTGGGTGGGCGGCCCTAGATGTGGGCTCTATACCACCAGCCTAGGGGGAACTTGCCCCCCTGCCACCTGGGCCAGTCCGCCCCTGATGCCATGGTATGTAAGATGGTGACTGGATCTATGACTACATCTGACCTGCCCAGGCCGGGGTATTCAGAGCTCGAGCACGGTGTCAGGGGTATGCTATCACGGGTAGCTGCACCCGAGTCCGCGGCTCTGGGAGTCGGTGACTTCTAAAAATATAGTTTTTGTTAGAATGGTTCGTGACACCACCTGTAGTATCTGGTGAGGGATGACCAGCGCCGCCACAGTCCTCCGGAGGGCGTTGTTGTTGCGGTAAGGGTGGTATAGCTTCTTACAGGTGAAGCTGGGCCTCCGGGGCAGCGTTGAGTGGGCAGTTCAAAGTGGGGCTTGGGCCAAGGTATGGATAGTAACATAGTAACATAGTTTTTAAGGTTGAAGGAAGACTTTAAGTCCATCTAGTTCAACCCATAGCCTAACATGTTGATCCAGAGGAAGGCAAAAAAAAACCCATGTGGCAACACTAAGCTCCACATTGGGGGAAAAAATTCCTTCCTGACTCCAGATACGGCAATCAGACTAATTCCCTGGATCAACGCCCTATCAAAGAATCTAGTATATATAACTGGTAATATTATAGTTTTCAAGAAAGGCATCCAGGCCCTTCTTAAATGTTAGTAGTGAGTCACTCATTACAACAGCATGTGGCAGAGAGTTCCATAGTCTCCCTGCTCTTACAGTAAAGAATCCGCGTCTGTGATTATGATTAAACCTTCTTTCCTCCAGACGTAGAGGATGCCCCCTTGTCCCCGTCTCAGGCCTAAGAGTAAAGAGATCATTAGAAAGGTCTCTGTACTGTCCCCTCATATATTTATACATTATTATAAGATCACCCCTAAGCCTTCGTTTTTCCAAGCTGAATAACCCCAAGTTTAATAACCTGTCTTGGTATTGCAGACCCCTTAGTCCTCTAATGACTTTTGTCGCTCTTCTCTGGACCCGCTCTAGTTCAGCTATGTCTTTCTTATACACCGGAGACCAGAATTGTACACAGTATTCTAAGTGTGGTCGCACTAGTGACTTGTATAGAGGTAAAATTATGTTCTCCTCATGAGCATCTATGCCTCTTTTAATGCATCCCATTATTTTATTTGCCTTTGCAGCAGCTGCCTGACACTGGCCACTAAATGTGAGTTTATCATCTATCCATACACCCAGGTCTTTTTCAGTGACGGTTTTGCCCAGTGTTTTACAATTAAGCACATAATTATACCTTTTGTTTCCTCTGCCCAAGTGCATGACTTTACATTTATCCCCATTAAAGCGCATTTGCCATTTAGCAGCCCAAGCTTCTAGTTTACATAAATCCTCCTGTAATATAAAATTGTCCTCCTCTGTATTGATTACCCTGCAGAGTTTAGTGTCATCTGCAAATATTGAGATTCCACTCTGTATGCCCCCTACAAGGTCATTAATAAATATATTAAATAGAAGCGGGCCCAACACTGACCCCTGTGGTACCCCACTATTAACTGTGACCCATTCTGAGTTTGTTCCATTAATAACCACCCTTTGTTTCCTATCACTAAGCCAGTTCTTAACCCACTTACACATATTTTCCCCTATCCCCATCGCCCTCATTTTATGTATCAACCTTTTGTGTGGCACCGTATCAAAAGCTTTTGAAAAATCCATATACACCACATCCACTGCATTTCCTTGGTCCAGTCCAGAACTTACTTCTTCATAGAAGCTTATTAGATTAGTTTGACAGGAACGGTCCCTCGTAAAACCATGTTGATAATGGGTCATGAGGTTATTTTTCTTCAGATACTCCAGTATAGCATCTCTTAGAAAACCCTCTAGGATTTTACCCACAGTAGAGGTTAAGCTTACTGGCCTATAATTTCCAAGATCAGTTTTTGTCCCCTTTTTGAATATTGGCACCACATTTGCTATACGCCAGTCCTGTGGTACAGACCCTGTTATTATGGAATCTTTAAATATTAAAAATAATGGTCTATCTATGACAGTACTTAATTCCTGCAGCACTCTGGGGTGTATCCCATCCGGGCCCGGGGATTTGTCAATTTTAGTGATTTTTAGACGATGCCGTACTTCCTCTTGGGTTAAGCAGGTGACATTTAATTGAGACTTTTTGTTATCACTGATCATATTGTCTGTCATGGGATTTTCTTGTGTAAATACTGTTGAAAAAAAGTCATTTAGCATATTGGCTTTTTCCTCATCCTCATCCACCATTTCACCCAGACTATTTTTAAAGGGGCCAACACCATCATTTTTTAGTTTCTTACTATTTATGTAGTTAAAAAATATTTTGGGATTCTTTTTACTTTCTCTGGCAATGAGTCTCTCTGTCTCAATCTTTGCTGCCTTGATTTGCTTTTTACAAATGTTATTTAATTTTCTGTATTTATTTAATGCCTCATCACTACCTACTTGCTTTAATTCCCTAAATGCTTTCTTTTTGTCACATATTGCACTTCTTACCGCTTTATTTAGCCATAGTGGTTTCCTCCTATTTCTAGCATGCTTATTCCCATAGGGTTATATTGTGCACAGGTCCTATTCAGGATGCTAATAAACATCTCCCATTTGTGTTGTGTACTTTTATGTCTCAGGACATCGTCCCAGTTTATTGCACTAAGATCATCTCTCAACCGTTGGAAATTTGCCTTCCTGAAGTTGTGTCCTTGTGGCCCCTTTACTACACGTCTTAGTAAAGGATACTTGAAAGCTTATTAAGTCATGATCACTATTACCCAAGTGACCTCCAACCCGTATATTTGATATGCGGTCTGGCCTGTTGGTTAATATTAGGTCCAGCAGTGCCCCCCTTCTTGTTGGGTCCTGAACCAGTTGTGAAAGGTAATTGTCTCTCATAGTTTTCAAAAACTTATTACCTTTGCTGGAACTGCAGGTTTCTGATCCCCAATGTATTTCAGGGTAGTTGAAGTCCCCCATAATAATGACTTCTCCCTGAGTCGCTGCTTCATCTATTTGCTTTATGAGGATATTCTCCTCCACTTCCATTATTGTTGGGGACTTATAACAAACCCCTATCAGTAATTTATTATTTTTTCCCCCTCCCCTTATCTCCACCCACAGGGACTCTACATTTCCACTAGATTCACCTATATTATCACGCAGGATGGGCTTTAAGGATGATTTTACGTATAAACATACACCTCCTCCTCGCCTATTTGTACGGTCATTTCTGAACAGACAATAGCCCTGTAAATTAACAGCCCAGTCATGGCTCTCGTCCAGCCAAGTCTCCGAAATCCCAACCATGTCATAATTATTTTCCAATAAAATCAATTCTAATTCCTCCATTTTGTTGGTGAGGCTTCTGGCATTAGTGTACATGCACTGTATGCATCTCTCTTTACCTCTCTTCCTTCCTACTAGTTTGACTGTTCTAACCCCACCCCCCATGCCACCCCCAATTTTATTACTTGTGCCCAGGTTACTGTTTACACTATCTTCCCCTCCTATACAATGAGTACCCTCCCCCCCAATCCCTAGTTTAAACACTCCTCCAACCTTCTAGCCATTTTCTCCCCCAGCACAGCTGCACCCTCCCCATTGAGGTGCAGCCCGTCCCTAGCATAGAACCTGTAGCCAACAGAGAAGTCGGCCCAGTTCTCCAGGAACCCAGTGAAGCAGTCTCTACGGAGCATGGGAGCAGGGAGGAATAACGCACACACACTGCTGAGTGTCTCTTTACCTTTTACCAGTGAAACTGTAGGTAATACATCCAGAGCACTGTCTGGTGACCAGAAGCACAGTTGAACTTCCACAAAGAGTGGGTATAAGGCCTCCTTAAGTTTCTCTCCTGTTATTGAAGCCCTGCCCGTGTATAATCTGGCTGGCCTCCTCACTTCTCTCTCCTCCTGCACGGTCTGCGGGTTACCCTCGATGATCACCATCGCCCTCTCCTCACTACGGTGTCTGGCTACCTTAATCTTGAGTATGCAGGGGGACCGGGTGACTGAAGTCTCCACGGTGTGTCAGGGTTTTCTGCGGGTTTGAAGCACTACTGCAGGTGCGGACCCCCGAGTCCGGTGTTTACTTGGGCGAACCTCCACTGGCTCCTCTACTCCCACCGTTCTCGGCACTTCTCGCCTTGCGATCTCACTCTTGGGCCTGGCTGGACGGCAGAAGGGCTACTCTGGGTCACTGGTTCAGGCCTAGTACGGCACCGAGCACCAGGACGTCTTCGCAGCTCTCCTAGTGTCTGCACACTCTGTATAACTCCTCCACCAGCACCAGTATTTATAGGGGATCTTGCCTAAAGTCAGCAAGTTGGGCTCCCCCTACTGTGCTGGGGTGGAAGGTGTTGTTCGTTGGTGGTACCCTCTGTCGAAATCCAGCCGTGCACTAGGGAAGCTTGTGGTTACCTGTGGAAGCAGGGCACCACATTCCCCCCTAGTTAACGTCAGTACTCCTGGACTGAGATTTTGTTTTTAACAAAGAAATAACATTTTCAACAATAACAACTGGTAAACTATTTACAGAGTCTCAAAATTAAAAATGTACAAAAACCACTGACAAATGGTAAAACAGGTAAAGTCCGTACGGTGCTAGTCAGGTGCCAGGCTTTTTGAAAAAGAAGTCTGTTGTCACAACCAGTCTTGTGACTATAGTCCTTTAAAATGTACAAAATGGGG
Source organism: Allobates femoralis (assembly GCA_033576535.1). NCBI lineage: Eukaryota > Metazoa > Chordata > Amphibia > Anura > Aromobatidae > Allobates > Allobates femoralis. The sequence goes on along the minus strand of JARQOC010000010.1, from coordinate 53,316,985 downwards.
AAAGTTCCAAGGGAAAAGTTTGTTTAAAGAGTCTATACAGTAGAGTCTCTGTATGCTCCGTGTAAGAAAAGGGAAAAGCCGTTCAAAGTCTACATTTTTTTTCAATAAACACACATTGTAAAACCACAACATGTTCCTATGGGTGTCTCGGCTTAGGAGACCTGGTACCCCTCGGCCCCAGGCACTTTCTGTTCCTAACTTATTGTGCATGGGACTGGGCCCAGTTCCTCCACCCTTCTGTACACTACTATTTACATGTTTACAAGTGCTGCTATTTACAAGTTACCTTTCACTATGTATGGCTTTACACGTTTATTGTGCCCACTCTCCATACCTAGACTGGGGTTGCCCCTGTGTGCTTCTATTAGATCTATGCACTACAGGTGTCAACATCTCAGGTGATGTATCTAAAGAAGGGCATGATGAAGGTAAATCAGGTAAACGTCTGCGTGGCCTTAGTCTCACTACAGAGCTAGCAGGTGCACCGATTGCAGCATCCTCTGATTTTCTTGCAACAGGTATTTCTTCCTGACTTCTTTGTACTTCTTCTTGGGGCTGGTAAATGTTGAGCAAGGGAACTAAAATTGCTGAGGCCAATCTTCTGGAAAATCTCCTAAGATTGTGGATATAACCTTTTCTTTTGGCTTTTCACATGGAGTTGGATCTTCTTCAGGTTCTGGTTCTTCTTCAGAATTAATTGAGAAGTTCTGATTTTCCCATTCTGTTGGACACTTTTTCAGATGATCTCTTGACACTGTTTGTGTAGTCTTTCCTCCATTCTTACTGATAAGACACACTTTACTGTTGTTAAAGTCAGATTCTAACAGTATGTAGGGTTCTTGTTCCCACTGATCATCCAACTTATGCTTCTTCCTCTTTCTTTTCAAAACAACACTTCCTGGTAAGATGGGTTCTGCTGTTGCACTTTTTTTGAAGACCCTTTCCTGTTTCTCGCGAGCCTTTTCAAGGTTGTTTTCAACGCAAGCTTGAACCTGTCTGTATTGTTCTGGACGGTTAACGTTCCAGCTGGACTGGGAAGCATCTGCTTTGGGTTCTGCAACTCCGAGTTCTAGGTCTACAGGTAATCTTCCTGTACTGTAAGCGGGTGTACAGTTTGTAGAACTCACTGGAATGTGGTTGTACATGTCGACTAAATCTGGTAGTTTTTCTGGCCATTGACTTCTTTCTTCCAGAGGTAATATTTTCAGCATGTGTATGATGATGTTATTCATTTTCTCCAATAACCCATTGGTTTAGGGATGATATGGTGTAGTTCTTATCTTTTTACAACCATACATATGGCAAAATTCTTTAAAGATTTCTGCTTCAAAAGCTCCACCTCTGTCAGTCAAAATTTGCTCTGGATATCCTAGTGGCCTGCAGAAGACATTCTGGAATGTTCTTGCAGCTGTTGCAGCCAATAGGTCTTTCATGGGTGCGACCATCAGGAATCTGGAGTAATGGTCCACAATTGTCAACACATACGTGTAGCCGCATCTACTTGGAGCCAGTTTCACGTGGTGCAAGGCTACGATTTCAAGTGGTTGTTTTGTCACTATAGACTGGAGTGGTGCTCTCTGGCTCTGCGGGTCTTTTCTTCTTAGATTACAGGGTCCACAGTCTTTACACCACCTCTCTATGGATCCACGAATGCCGACCCAAAAGAACCTGTCCATAAGTAGCATCTCCAGTTTCTTCCACCCGAAATGGATATGATGGGCATTCAATACCATCTGGATCTCTGTTTTAGGTACTACGATCTGCCATACAATTTCATGGGTTTGCGAGTTGATGTGCCTTCTACAAAGCTTTTCCTGGTAGATGAACAGCTTACTTCTCTCGTTCCACAGGTGTTTAGCTTCTGGTGGAGGGTTCAACGGCAGCTTCGCTGACTCCTGCGTTATCAGTCCTTTCACCAAAATGATAGACGGGTCACTCTCTTGCACTTCCTTCCAACCAAAGTGTGGTAACGGGTTCACTACCCTCTCAGGAGGATCTTCATGGGCTTGTTGAGACTGTGTTACCCTTAATTGATGGAATGTGGGTAGCTCCACTTCTTCCAACTCGTCTTCATTCACTCCCAGGTCTGACAAGTGAGGCATTCTGGATAAGGCATCTGCATTGCCATTGTTATGCCCAGCCCGGTACTTGATGGTGAACTGATAGTTAGATAGTCGGGCCATCCATCTCTGTTCCATGGCTCCCAACTTTGCAGTCTCCGGGTGGGTCAGCGGATTGTTATCCGTATAGGCAGTGAACTTGCTAGATGCCAGGTAATCTTTAAATCTTTCGGTAACAGCCCATACCAATGCCAGGAACTCCAGCTTGTAAGAACTGTAGTTTTCCGGGTTTCTTTCTGTGGGGCGAAGCTTTCTACTCGCGTAGGCAATCACTCTTTCCTTGCCTTCTTGCCTTTGAGAGAGCACCGCTCCTAATCCCACATTGCTGGCATCGGTATATAGGAGGAATGGAAGATTGTAGTCTGGGTAAGCGAGGATCTCTTCCCCTGTTAGGGCCTCTTTCATCATTTGGAACGACTCTTCTTGTTCCTTGCCCCACTCTAAGGGAGGATCTCTAGACTTGCCCTTCTTGGGTTGGCCTAATAAGAGGTTTTGCAGTGGAGCTGACTTCTTTGTGTACTCCTTTATAAACCTCCGGTAGTAGCCCACCAACTCCAAGAATTGACGTACCTCCTTCAAGGTCTTGGGTTCCGGCCATTCCTTAATGACTGTTACCTTGTCTGGATCAGGGGCCACTCCTTCAGCACTGACTATGTGTCCCAGGTACTGAACTCTCAGCTTTAACAGGTGGCATTTGGATGGCTTCAACTTCATCCCATATTTGGATAGAGCTTCAAACACCTCCCATAGATGAGCGATGTGCACTTCATAGGTCTTAGAGTACACGATCACGTCATCCAGGTAAAGCAGTACCGTCTCGAAGTTCTTATGCCCATGCAGCTCTCCATTAACCTCTGGAACGTTCCGGGTGCATTACATAGTCCGAATGGCATGCTGTTAAATTCACACAGGCCCATGGGTGTTGTAAACGCAGTCTTCTCACAGTCTTCCTCTGCAACGGATACCTGCCAATACCCACTAGTGAGATCTAAAGTAGAGAAGTAATTGGCAGACTTCAATACAGCTAAGGATTCCTCAATGCGAGGTAAAGGATAAGCATCCTTATGTGTTATGCAATTTATTTGCCTGTAACCTACACACATTCTCATGCTGCCATCTTTCTTTCTGACTAGGACCAATGGGGCTGCCCAAGGACTACAACTATCCCGGATAACCCCTGCGTCCTTCATGTCCTGTAACATTTCTTTGGCTTTCTGATAGTGTGCTGGTGGAATAGGTCTGTATCGCTCCTTGATTGGTGGATGTGTTCCTGTGGGGATATGATGTTGCACCCCTTTTATCCTACCAAAGTCAAGTGGATGCTTACTAAACACTTGCTCAAATTCTCTGACTACCCGGTAAACCCCTTACTTTTCGTACACAGGAGTGGTGTCGGTTCCTATATGGAGCTGCTGGCACCAGTCTTCCAGTGGTCCTGTTGTATCATTAGGTTCTGCCCATTAGCTTGGGGTAAGGGTCCCACTGCCTGGATCTCATCGTTATTTACTGTGTATAATTTAGCAACGGTGGTATACCTTGGTAATTTGACCTCTTCACTGCCACAGTTTAAGATGCGAACTGGTACTCTCCCATTGTGTACATCGACCACCCCCCTGACTGTCAAGAGTGTAGGTCTATGTTCTGTGCTGATGGGCTCCACTAATGCCTGATAGTCCTGCCCTCTTAGACCTATAGCTGCTCAACACCAAATCATCATTTCACTCATTGGAAGGATTACAACCCGAGCTGTACCAATTTTGCCACCTGTAAGGTTTACCTGTTGATGGTGCAGGAGGGCTCTTATCTCACGCTGAAGAACCTTCTTCTGACCAGGTTTGGCAGTATCTGCAATCTGTTGAAGCAAAGACAACACTTCACCCAAGCAATTGCTAACAACATTAGTACCTAGGATTATGTAAGGATCTCGAGTATTACTTGCTTCTGCTACCACCAATAACCCCTTGGTCTTGCAATTCCACCCTCCCCACCTTTATTGGCACTTCCCGAACCCACATCACAGTAAGTGGTTCATCATTGGATGCGCTGAGGGTAAAGTCTAAGGCAAGTGGTTTAAGTTCTGCATCAGACCAATATTTTTTGTAAAGGATATAGGGGATGGTGGTCACCTGTGACCCGCTATCCAGTAGAGCAGGTGTTGGGATGCCATCTAGTACGATGGACAGGAACGGTCTTTGTCTGATGAAGGTCTTGTACCAGGCGGCTGGGCCCTGTTGAGTTACTCCTGAGGTTTGGCCCCAGCCCCCAGGGACTGCTCAAGTAAAGTAGAGCTTCTAGCGATGTGGCCGGATCTGTTGCAACAACGGCAGATGGGGTCTCCGGTGGAGCTGTAGCGGTCGGTGGTCCTTCCTCTGTTCGCTTTTTTTTTTTAAACAAGAGAATAAAGTGATAATACCTCCGTAATAAACCCAGTAAACAGTCGCATACAACAATGGCTGTGCTAGTGCAAAAGTTTAATAACAAGGCCAGTTGCAAGTACAAAAACTGGGAACGTACAGATTGGATGGTACATGATGTCTGACACCAGAACGGGGGCCGGGACTTCACGGGGCAGGCCTTTGCTTCATCCTCCTTGTCACGGAACCGCGCCTGCCGAAGCGGGGCCCAGTGGTGCAGATTCAAAGGGGAAATTGGCTGAACAGATTTAAAGGGTTGTTTTAATTAGTGACGCCACCTGTGAGTGATCCGGTGATGGACACAGTGGCTCCATGTTAATGTGGCACCCCTGCGACAGGGCGGCCACAGGGTGAACTGCAGCTAGACAAGGTAAGACGGTCAACTCGCAAAATACCCACACACAGACATACTCCGACCCTAAGCCAATCACTCTATGTTGGGAAGGGGTGGCGGGAGTTTAAAGATGTGTGGTTGGGAAGAAGAAAAGACCACGGACAAGTGGGTGGAGGAACAGTAGCGAGTTAGCTACTGGAATACTAAGTTGGACGAGACAATCGATTGAGGATTCCCTGGAGGTAGGATGCCCAGGAGGGAGCTTGCCCTGGAGGGTGGAGAAGGGAATGATCCCCAAGCCGATACACCCTAAAGCTGGAAGTGGAGAGACTGAAGGAGCCGCCTAAGTAAATCTGGGTCACTGGAAGGCTAGGCTAGGACAGCCAGAGAGCCAACTCTGTAGATGTGACTGGGGAAACTACACGACCCTAAACACAAGACATCCCGGGGGGGTGCGAGAACTATATGACCCGTGACCGAACTACCACTACGGAGTAGGACAAAGCCATCGTACTAGGGCTAGTGACCCGAGAAGGGAGACTATTCACTACAGAGTCCGTGACGGCCTGACAGAACCTGTAGGTGAGGACAGGTACAGAACTAAAAGAGGACTGAATGGCACCTTGAGGGGAGTGACACAGAGGAGCCGTCTAAGCTGCAGTGAGAAACTGGGCCCGGAGCTGTGGTGGCGGTGGGAAAGAACTGTGACTGTTGTAAACTGTGTTGCCATGGCACCAGTAAAGTACCCAGTCAGCTCAAAAGTGTGTGAGACTGTTATTTCATATAACTGCAGTGAAATCTCCACCTGCAGAGCTGCAGACTGATCCTGAGTGCTGGCTGGAGGAGCTGGAGAGGAGAGACAGTGCAGTATCCAGAGCACACCATCCTCCATTACACCTGCCCTGGGGACAACCAGCCCTACCCGTGGAGATCTTATCATCCAGGCTGCCCCTCATCAACATCCCCAGCAGGAACACGGCAGTGGTGGTCCACACTGACCACACACACGGGTGGAGTCACAACATCCTATAAACTTTATTTCCCCTTTTTATTGCCGCACCTAGGACGACGAGACCGGGCCACGGCACCCTGACACTCCGAAGACAGCAGCATAGCCCTGTCCCGAGTACCCCGGTCCTTGGGGATACAACATGATACTCAGGGGGCACAGTGGCTGTGGCTCCATGTTATTATATTCAGAGCAGGGGGCACAGTGGCTTAGTGTTATATTCCAGGGGCATAGTGGCTCCATGTAATATTCAGGGGGAACAGTGGCTCCATGTTATAGTCTGGGAGTACAGTGGCTCCATGTTACTTTCAGGGGGCACAATGGCTCCATTTTATTTTCAGGGAGTACAGTGGCTTCGTGTTACATTCAGAGGACACAGTGTATCCGTGTTATAATCAGGGGCACAGTGGCTCGGTGTTATATTCAGGGGACACAGTGGTTCCGTTTTATATTCAGGGGGACACAGTGGCTCCGTGTTATATACAATGTTATATTTGGGGAGCACAGTGGCTCCATGTTATATTCAGGGGGTACAGTAGCTTCGTGTTACATTCAGAGGACACAGTGTATCTGTGTTATAATCAGGGGGCACAGTGGCTCGGTGTTATTGTGGCACCCTGGCACCTGTTGGGCACCACAGAAATCCTTAGAGCACAAATGGAGTAAGTAACAGCACAGCAAAACCCACAAACACAACAACACTTAGAACACCTGGTTTCACCCCGAGCCTCTAGGGGGAGCTCCACTGGTGACTTTTAACCAGTTCCCCCTATAAATAGAGTCTTGGAGGGAGAAACTTCAGAGTGTGGTAGACGCTACAAGAGCTGCCAGCCTGTGTGAAACCTCCACCCTATGAGGAACACACTAGGCCCAACCAGCCTGTTAGCAAGTGGAGGTCCCTGCAATTGGGACAAGAGGAAGAAGGAGATCACCTCTCAGGAACACAGAGTTATTCCGACTCTTTCCTTATACACCGGTTACTGGAACCGAAGCTGTGAGAGCCACCAAGCCATCACAGAAGAACCAGCATACTACACAGGGAGTCTAGCCCCCTGTTCACCTGTCGCACCTACCAACGAGAGCCCAGGGAAGAAGGTAGAATTATCATCGCCCTTTTACAGTGCCCTCAGTGCTGACAACCAGGTGAAATCCGTTCTAATGAACAAACTGCCCGGTCCGGAGGGATTCCACATCCACCCGACCTTAGCACCAGAACTAGATAAAGGAAGCCTAACACTGCTTGCTGTGAAACTCCAGAAGTGCCAACTTCACTATCCCGGTCCGAGTGTACCTGATCACCAACCAGTAAAGGTACCTAAAAGAGACTTTGTGTGGTTGTACATTACTCCCGGATTCAGCGCGCAGCATCCCGCAGCTGCCTCACAACATCTTGCGCAGCTCCCGGCTCCGAGGATTCCCGCTCATCCTGTGGGGAGCGTTCCATCTCGCTGTATAATGTGGAGCCCCAGGCGGGACTAGGGTACTCGGTGCCGGACCGGACGGTGCTGGGGATGTCACGGGTGGCTTGGTCCGGACCGTGTCCCTGGGCCCTCACAATAAAAGGGGAATATTTACAAGGGATTTGTCACGGGTGCCAGTAATGGGGGCCGCCGCTGCTGCAGAACCTCCGGGGGTGATGGAATGGCAGCGGGGATGGTATAGTTCCAGTGGGGGGAACTGTATCCCCCGGGGCAGTAAGGGTTAAAGTCTATTGGGGTTATAGATGGTGGAAGAGGGGTTGGAGGACACACACTCACGTTTGGTAGACACTGCAATTCTCTTCTTCTCCTGATGCTGCAGAGCTGACAGGCTGGATCTGCAGGGAGGAATTGTCTCTGTGCTGAATCTGGAGCAAAGGTCGCAATCAATACACAGACTCCAAAGCTGTTTTCCAAGGCTTTACTGCTGATATTATTGCAGATTATAGTCCACGGAGTCTGTAATGGGGCTGAGCTCTCTTCCCACACCCTGTCCGGGTCATTGGCTTCCTTGTGCTGCACTGTGTATGTGTCCTGAGCTGCTGCTTCTAGCTAAGCTGCTGGGATTCCTCACGTCTCTCTGTATTCTGCTGGTACCACTTGGCTAGGCAACTTGAGTCCTCTATGCTGCACTGACCCCTCCGTGTTGCTTCGCTCTGGTACTTGGGGGCATCTAGAGATCCCACTGTTCCTGGATTCACTGTGCTGTGGGTGCCAGACACAGTACCGGATCCGGTGTCCGTCTCTGTGCGTACTTCTGGGGCAAGTGATGGTGTCACTCTAGCTCCCAGATGTGTTCCTCTGTCTTTCGATCTCCTTGTTCCTCTGACCCTTGCTAGGTCTGCACTGAGCTAACTCTGCTCTGTGTCCTCTTCTCAGCCCTGCTCCGAGCTGAACTGAGCTCTCCCTCATGGGCAAGAGTATATAAGGGAGCAGGTGGTGCTCCCCCTATTGCCCAGAGGTGGTAGTGTTTGTCAGTGTGTAGTGGGGGAGAGAACCCATGTGATGTTATTGTGGCACATTAACCCATGGGGTGCCACAATAACATCCCCCGGAGACCCAAGAACAGCGCTGGTAAGGTTACCAGAACACCCGCAGGTGGCGTCACGAAGACAAATCACCCCTACTGTTCCGCCATTCCCCTATTGATCTGGACCACCGGGCCTACACTACCGCAGGCGCGGTTCCGTGACTGGAGGAGAAACAACGCCCGCTACGTGTACCCCCCGGCTACGGTGAGTCATTATATTCAGGGGGACACAGTGCCCCCGTGTTATATTCAGGGAGCACTGTGGCTCCGTGTTATATTCAGGGGGACACAGTATCCACGTGTTATATTCAGGGAGCACAGTGGCTCCGTGATATATTCAGGGGGACACCGTATCTCCGTGTTATATTCAGGGAGCACTGTGACTCCGTGTTATATTCAGGGGACACAGTATCTCCGTGTTATATTCAGGGAGCACTGTGGCTCCATGTTGTATTCAGGGTGCCTAGTGGACCCATGTAATATTCAATGTTATAGTCAAGGGGAACAATGGCTCCTTGTTATATTCAGGGGGCACAGTGGCCAGTGGCGTAACTACCGCGGTCGCAGCGGTCGCGACTGCGACCGGGCCCGCCCCCAGGGGGGGCCCGCACCCCCCCGGGGGCTCGCACCCCCCCGGGGGGCCCCGTGGCCCGTGCTGACAGCCGGCCACCGCGACCGCGATAGTGCCGACCGGAGAGGAGGGAGGACGGGAAGTGAGAGCTCACTTCCTGCTGCTGTGCCCGCCCCTCCTCTCCTCCTAAGTGCTGCTTGTTCCGGGAGCCCGAGCATGGCCATGTCCGCCTCCCCTCCTGCAATGCTGAGCCCGCGGGAATCTCTGCTGCTGGGCGCATACAGCCCGGCTCCCGGGGGCAGCAGTGAATGCCGGATGGTGGAGATGCACAGGGTGCGGGTCGCGTCCTTTGTGCTGGATCTGGGCAGGAGCTCATCTGTCTGCAGATGCTGCGGGGGCTGGGGGCCATCCAGCTCGGGATCAACCACAGCAAGCTGATCCCCAGGAGAGACTTCAAGACTCTGTACCAGGACTGCACCAACGCCAGGTCAGAGACTGTATTGTGTGCCCCATATACTGTGTGCCCTCTCCATATACTGTGTGCCCCCATACTGTGCCCTCCCCATATACTTTGCGCCCACCTCATGTACTGTATGTGCCCACCCCATATACTGTACCCCCCTATATTGTGTGCCCCATATACTGTGTGCCCCCTTCCCATACTGTGCCTCCCCATCTACTAATACCCTCCCATATACTGTGCCCCCTTCTTATACTGTGTGCCCCATATACTGTGCCCTCCTACCCATACTGTGTGCATGCCCACCCCTTATACTGTGCCCCCTACCCATACTGTGCATGTGTGTGCCCACCCCCTTATACTGTGTGCCCCCCATACTGTGCCCTCTCCAATACTGTGCGTGCCCCCACCCTTATACTGATTCCTCCCCCATACTGTGCCGCCCACCTCTATACTGTGTGCCCCATAACAAGACTTCACCAACGCCAGGTCAGACTCAAATGTTCTGCGTGTGCCCCCCTCCCCACTGTGTGCCCCCATACTATGTCCTATACTGTGCCTCATACTGTCTCCATAATAGGACTTCACCAACACCAGGTTATCCTCAAAATGTTATGCATTAGTTGGCTGTATGGCTGGCGCTGTGCTGTGTGGCTGAGGCTGCGTGGCTGGCTGTGTGTGGCTGTGGCTGGCTGTGTGTGGCTGACTATGTGTCTGTGTGTGGCTGGGGCTGTGTGTCTGTGGCTGGCTGTGTGTGGCTGGTGCCACGTGGCTGGCTGGGGTTGGCTGTGGCTGGAGCTGCATGGCTGTGGATGGCTGTGTGTGTCTGGCTGTGTGTGGCTGATGTTGAATGGCTGTGTGGCTGGGGCTGTGTGGCTGACTGTGTCCTGTGTGTGGCTGGAGCTGTTTGGCTGTGTGTGGCTGACTGTGTCTGTGTGTGACTGGGACTGCTTGGCTGTGTGTGGCTGGTGCCACATGGCTGGCTTGGGTTGGCTGTGGCTGGAACAGCATGGCTGTGGATGGCTGTGTGTGTCTGCTGTGTGTGACTGGGGCTGCTTGGCTGTGTGTGGCTGGTGCCATGTGGCTGGCTTGGGTTGGCTGTGGCTGGAGCAGCATGGATGTGGATGGCTGTGTGTGGCTGGCTGTGTGTGGCTGACTGTGTGTCTGTGTGTGGCTGGAGCTGTGTGTGGCTGGGCTGCTTGGCTGTGTGGCTGACTGTGTGGTTGACTGTATGGCTGTGTGTGTGTGTGGCTGTGTGTGGCTGGCTGTGTGTGGCTGGTTGGATGTGTGGCTGGCTGTGGCTGTCTATGTGGCTGGCTGCACCTGTGTGTGGCTGTTTGTGTGTAGCTGGTGGCTGTCTGTGTGTGGCTGTCTGTGTGTGGCTGTCTGTGTGTGGCTGTCTGTGTGTGGCTGTCTGTGTGTGGCTGTCTGTGTGTGGCTGTCTGTGTGTGGCTGTCTGTGTGTGGCTGTCTGTGTGTGGCTGTCTGTGGCTGTATATGTGTGTGACTGTGTATGTGTTTGGCTGGCTGCATCTGTGTGTGGCTGGCTGATGGCTATCTATGTGGCTGGCTGTTTGTGTGTGGCTGTATATGTGTGGCTGGCTGTGTCTGTGTGTGGCTGTCTGTGTGGCTGGTGGCTGTTTATGTAGCTAGCTGTGTGTGGCTGTCTGGCTGTGGCTGGCTGTGTGTGTATGTGTGTGTGGCTGGCTTTGTGTGTGTGGCTGGCTGACTGTGGCTCTGTGTGTGACTGGCTGTGGCTCTGTGTGTGGCTGGCTGTGTGTCTGTGTGTCTGACCACTGGGACCCCACAATCCTGAGAAATGGAGCTTTGAAGAGCACCATGTAAATGGAGCTGTGGTTGATTATTCCCTCTGCTGAACCATTCACATGTGGCTCTTCAAATAACTTCTTTAAGAAAGGGGTGAGGGCCACAACAGGGTAAAAGCAAAATTTACGTATTGGGGCTGATGGGGCTTCTTTTCCAGGGCTGCTTTTTGGTCCCAGTCCGGCCCTGGTGGTGGGGGGGGGGGGGCCCAGGTCAAAATTTCGCACTGGGGCCAACCAGACTCTAGTTACGCCACTGACAGTGGCCGCATGTTATATTCAATATTATGTTCGGGGGCACAGTGACTCCTTGTTATATTCAATGTTATGTTCGGGGGGCACAGTGGCTCCTTCTTATATTCAGGGGGCACAGTGTTATATTCAGAGGACACATTGGCTCCATGTTATATTCAATTTTATATTCGGGGGGCACAGTGGCTCTGTGTTATATTTAGGGGACACATCAGCCTAATTTTTAGCTACTTTGGCCTTTGAGTTCTTTGTGTAGATTTATCAGTAATTTATAGATATCGCATTCTGTGTTTTTGGTGTTTATGGAAATAGTTTTATATGGGGGCCCGAAAGTAATATTATTTTCCCTCAGCAGTGCCCCAACAGAATTGATAAACCTCTCCCATTCTGACTTCATGGGACTTTCTGTCTGTAGAATAATGTGAAAGTGAAAGTAGTGATGTGTGGAGGCTGGAGGGAGCACAGCTGACAGTGGGCAGCTCAGGATGGCACACACACACATTACACACCAGTGCCTTGTGTTTATAGCCCTGAGCCTCCTGCATTCAGGAACAGGTGAGTCTTGTACTTATTATTTTGTGTACTAGGGGTTCATTAAGACCATAGTAACAATGTTAGGCAGGAGCCCTGTAGACACAGCCACTATGGATTTTGTTCAGGTTCAGACATCTTAATCTTACACTCCTAGGTACAAAGGTACAATTATCTTCTGCAGCCCACAAGGAAGGATATAATCTGTTGGTGACCATTCAGGGAACTCCTTATGTGCCTCTTTTTTTACAGCAGCACTTCAGAAGAAGAAAATAGATCTCTGCTCTGTACAAAAATGTAGTTTTTCTTCTTTTAACTCTTAAGATTCCACTACAAGATGTCCTGTGAAGTGATTGGAAAAAAAGGAAGTCATTAGCCAAAAACGTAACACGTTGAAAATTTCCTTGTATTTGATAAGCAAAGTTTGATGGAACATGAACAACACAAACACTAATGTCTTATTAGAGCGTTACTCTTTAAATGTTCTCTGAAATGTTGTTTAATTGTAACTCTTTAAGTTCTTAAACGGGTTGTCCGGTCTAAACTGATAATTCTGCAGTCACTCTATGTGACTGCAGATTTATCAATCCTCCCAGTGCCCTCACGGCAAGGTTTTCTAAGCCAGGAACAGATTTCAATTATGCGGTATACATTCCCGGCAACAATACAACTATTTGGCACGGCCTCATTCAATACAAGTGTACGGAGCAGAAGCGGCCATGTAGTGGGCGCAGCCTTGCTCCAAGACCACACCAAGTGACCGGGAACATGCATACCACATAATTGTGAACACTGGCACCCCATTGAGAACCACTCTTTAGTCTTTGAATGGCTTTCAGTAGAAGTAAACTGACGATGTCCAACAACAGAAACTCCACCTACATTCTCTAAAACCCTATTCACTTGTCATGGCTTGGATTGGGGATTCAATCCGGTGACCTGTGGTTTTGTGGTCGGTTCCTCTGTCTGCTAGGCTATCGCCTTTTGCTCCTTGTCCAAATGCCAATGGCTCAAATTGTCTTTGTTCTCCCTCCTTGGTCCTTTCCTCTCCAGGTGATTCTCATTTTCCCTTTTTGGTCCACACTATCACAATCTAGGTTTGATTTTATATGTTCACCTTTCACTGCACTTCCTTGTTGACAATACTTCTAGGTGGACTTGTGTTTCGGAGTTCCAACGCTTCAGCTTGGGGTTTACCTTATAAGGTAAGCACCGATTTAGTTCCTGCAATGAGTTTGTTTACTGGGCATGGGTGTATGTATGGATCTGGTGTCAGTGTACACCTAGGCTTACATTCTATTGAGGCGGTGACGCGTCCTGATTCTCCATGGAGATGGTGATGCTGCCCATCGTTGTGTCTATTGGGCAGTTCCGATAATGTGATTCGTCACGTGACAGGGCTCTCTATGACTTTTCACCTATATGGCCAATATCATTGGCTGGCCAGCCTTTTTAAACCACACTCACTGCCCCAGATGTTGCCCACTGGTGAAGGAAAACCTCAAACGGTCGTAGGGGCCGGTGGCACCCCTGTGGAAATGACATTGGTACACCACTATAGGTGTCATTATTTTGGAATAAGGCTGATTTGTAACATGCCTGTACTGCTAATTTTCATGGTTAAGGGCTTGTATAATACAATTTTGTAGTTGTCATTTCCCTGTGACTGCATATTTTATTTCTTGTATGGAGCATTATGCACTTTAATCTTTAGGGATCATTGAACTGTGTGTGTAAACATTTGTGTATCCTGGGAACTGATTAGTAAAATATCTCCTAAATACACACAAGTGAAGGTCACTGATTAGTATATGTCCTATGCTCATGATTATGTATATGTGATTTTCCACCAGTGTCCTAATCACTGTTTACAATACTATTAGTGCAATAAGCGCATGTCTGCTGCTTCATGTTCTGTATACTCCAAAGGTGTACGCACTTGCTCTTCATCAGCTGCCATTCTGAGCTCATGTGAGGAGCTGTAATACTATATTATATATGTGGAAGAATGTTTCTTCAAAGTGGCACTGCCCCAATGTAACAGGCCAAAGTATACCCCGAATCAAGACTATACCTGCGATTAAAGCAGGCGAGGTTTGATTATACCCTGGGTATATTATGGCATAGGCCAATCTTATGTGTAAGTCAGTAAAAAAATGTTATCTCATTTACAAGAACTCTCAACATATAGAGGAATATTAGGAATATTGTATCCTGGAGGGGTATAGTTTGGCCTAGGCTATTTTACATTCATGGGTATAGTTTGGCCTAGGACAGTTTATCCCCTGGGGTATACTCTGACCTTGAGGCGTATAGTTTGGCTTTGTCTACTTTACACCCCTGGGTATAGTTTGGCCTAAGACAGTTTATTCCCGAAGGTATACTCTGACCTAGAGGGGTATAGATTGGCCTAGGCTACTTTACACCCCTAGATATAGTTTGGCCTCGGACAGTTTATCCCCAAGGGTATGCTCTGGCCTGGAGGGGTATAGTTTGTCCTAGGCAGTTTTACACTCCTAGGTATACTTTGGCATAGAACAGTTATCCCCTGGGATATACTTTGGCCCTGGATAGTTTTATCCCTGGGGTATACTCTGGCCTGGAGGGGTACAGTTTGGCCTAAACTACTTTACATCCTTGGGTATAGTTTGGCCTAGGACAGTTTATTTCCCGGGGTATACTCTAGCCCGGGCAAAACAATACTCAGGATTAATATGGTTAATTTAATTTAGCCTGTTACACCAGTCTATGTTGTTTGGCTGCAGCAGTGAAGTCACATCAGCAACTCTGCAGCCAATCACTCAGCTTTTCAGCTGTGTTGATTTAGGCAGTATGAGCCGCTGAACTAAGTGGTTGGCTGCAGGTCTGCCAATGTGTTCTCACCGCTGCAGCCAAACTACCCAGACCGGCCATCACCAGAGACATAATGCTGGACCTGAGGAGGGTAAAGTGTTACTTGTTTTTTATTTTCAATAATGAACTAATCTGGTGGGCAAAAACCCTCTGAAAGGGGACAACTGAATTACAGACAGCCAACCACTGTCGAGGGTCTAAAGATGGCAAAATTGTAAGCATATGTACAAATGTGAAGCCCAAATCTAATAAATGGTGTAAAAAAAGGTATATGAGGGTTTTAAGCTGTTAGAATTTAAATAATCATCATTGTCTACTTTACAGGTAAATTAGAAATCAACACAACTGACTCCTTTATGGAGGCCCTGATGGGTCATAATGTGACCATTCCTTGCCACCTGTCTGGCTACAAATCTTCATATTTGGATTTTTCTATGGTTTCTGTGCTCTGGACTCTGAATATATTGGAAGAAGGAAAACTTGTCTATATGTTCAGCGGTGGACGTCATACCCCAAAAAGACCTGGGTCACATATATCAGACAGAGGACTTCTGGGAGGAGATGCCAGTCTGCACCTACCCAATCTTCATCTCAGTGATGAAGGAGAATATACCTGTTCTGTTATTGTACACACCTGATAAAGTAACAAGTAAAGTCACCCTGCAAATATCAGGTAAGTGCAGACAGAAAAGGCCCCGGTGTCAGAACAATATACGGAACCTATCACCTTAGACTCCTTAACCTATCACTACCTGTCCCTACAGCCTCGTACTACATTACTAACCATCCCTCTCTGATCTAATTGTGAATTCTAATGGTTGTAAAAAAGCAGTTTATACATTTACATGTTCACAGACGTGTGGACGTCCCTACACGACTGGCCATTGGGTGGGCAGCCTCTCCTGGTCTGCTCTCCCTTGCTGCTGGAATCACGTGCCCTGCTTTCAAATTCTTGCTACTTCTTCCGGGTATGACGCACTGCTGGCCGAGCATCATTTCTGGTCCTGCGCGGTGTGGGGTGTACTGGGTCTACAGGCCGACTCTGGAGCATGCGAAATGTGCATTCCGAAGCCGGCCGTACACCCAGTACCCCCTTCACTTCACAGGACCAGAAATGATGCTCCGCCAGTACCCAGGAGAAGGAACAAGAATTTGATATCAGGGTACACTCCTGAATGAATGATCACACCCACCAGGATCCTTTAAGGCTATGTGCTGATGTGGCACCCTGGCACCTGTTGGGCACCACAGAAATCCTTAGGGCATGACTGGAGTTAACAGCAAAGCAAAACTCACGAAACACCAAACAACACAACAACACCTTAGAACACCTGGTTTCACCCCGAGCCTCTAGGGGGAGCTCCACTGGTCACTTTGAGCCAGTTCCCCCTATAAATAGAGTCTTGGAGGGAGAAACTTCAGAGTGTACAGACGCTACAAGAGCTGCAGGTTGTGGATGATCTCAAGCTTATGAAACTCACACCAGGTCTAGTCAGCCTAGCGACCAGTGAGGAAATCCCTGCAATTGGGATAATAGGAAAGGAGAAGCACCTCTCAAGGAATACCAGATTTACACTAACTCTTCCCTCATCCTCCGGTTACTGGAACCGAAGCTGTGAGAGCCACCAAGCCAACACAGAGAACCAGCACCATTAACAGGAGGTTTAGCCACCTGTTCCATCTGATGCACCTACCCACGAGAGCCCAGGGAAGAGTACTGATCCTGCTCAGACCCTTTTACAGTGCCCTCAGTGCTGCTAACCAGGTGAAGCAAGTTCCATCGAACACACAGCCCGGTCCGGCTGGATTCCACATCCACCCGACCTTAGCACCAGAAGTATAGAGAGAAGGAAGCCTACTACAACTGCTTGCTGTGAATCTCCAGAAGTGCCGACTTCACTATCCCGGTCCGAGTGTACCTGATTACCACCCAGTAAAGGTACCTAAAAGAGACTTTGTGTGGTTGTGCGTTACTCCTGGATTTGGCGCGCAGCATCCCGCAGCTGCCTCACAACATCTTGCGCAGCTCCCTTCTCCGGGGACTCCCGCTCATCCTGTGGGGAGCATCCCAACTTGCTGCCTACCATCCCCCGGAGCCTAGGAGCGCTGGTAAAGTTACCAGAACTCCCGCAGGTGGCGTCACGAAGACAAATCATCCCTACTGTTCCGCCATTTCCCCTTTTGATCTGGACCACCGGGCCTACACCACCGCAGGCGCGGTTCCGTGACTGGAGGAGAATCAACGCCCGCTCCGTGTACCCCCGGCTACAGTGAGTCACTGACACAAGAAAAGTGATCAGTTTTTGGTCAGGAAAATTGTGCACCAAAACCTTATCAGGTTTTCAAAAAACAAATGCTCCAAAAACATATTGCATTTTTTATGTGTTTTTGCTACATTTTTTTTTTTGAGTAGTGCATTTTTTCATAGAATGGGGTCTAGGGAGAAAACGGATCACTTAATTGACATGCTACACTTTTCCTGATCTGATTTTTGCACCAAAACCTGATCAGGAAAAAACACAGCCGTCAGCACAGCATTTCAGACATCTCATAGGCTTTGCTAGCCTGACAAAAATTGATCCGTTTTTTTGTGCAAAAATGCAGCACAAAAAAACTGATCAAAAATGCACCGTGCACACAGCCTTACAGTCCAATATCTCATTATAATGCACAATTCAATCTGGTCTGGACCTGGAAGTGGCCCTCTTATCTCTTAGACCACTGTACATTTGCTCAGGTGGAACAAAATGATTTGTCCGCCCTGGGTAAGTGCTGCTATCAGAGACACTGGGTAGGCCATAGCTCATATAGTAGACAGTATAGTACATCTGCATGTAAGGAGTGGGCACAAGGGGTCAGCCTTGCTTGTACAGATCCATTTGCACCATTTTTTTCAACTTTTAGGCTATGAGCACACAATGTGTATTTAGTGCGTATTTTGCTGTGTGGGGCTTATACGCAGCAGATCTCCACTAAATATGCAGGAGCGTGTTTTGTAATCAAAGTCTATGGGATCTTAGACGTCCTGTCCTAATGATGCATTTTTTCCACAGCAGATAGACTGCATATTTTAGTGCGGCAAAATCTGCAGCATGTGAATTCTTACTGTGAGTGTTCCCGCACTACGGTAATACACCAATTCCCAGTCTCCTTCTCACCCAGGGTGAGACCCCCCTCCTCACTTCTGCCCTATGTTATAGTGTGTTAATGTGATTAAAAATTTTTGTGAACATGTATATTTTATGTGGGGACCTGGTCAGGGGCTGCATGATTGTTTTAAAACCACTCCGTTATTAGAAACACTGTTTGAAGTCCCATCGGATTTTGCAGCAGAGCGGGGACTTCTCTGCCTCATCTGTGCAATGATACATGACTGCAATGACTTGGTACAAAATCGCCACAGCAGCCATTTATTAAATGACACAAAGCACAACTTAGGGGGCCAATCACAGTGGCAACCCCACAACGTATAAACACATAAAGTTGCATAGGTCTGGGCCTGAGGCAAATCCCACACATCTAAGAGAACCTTTTCCTGGCCGCATGACACCAGCCCAGGGAGTAAGGTATCAGCACTACTCAGCTAATACCCTCCACCATGCAGAACTTATGCCAGCTATTTTTTCTGGGATGTACCAGTTCCTATCCCTTCACATGCCCTTTTTGCAAGGGACGTAATCCTTACCTAGCCTCAGACTCTGACCTATCTCCCGCCAGAGACCTGGCGGTGTGACCCTTTACACGATCTGGTCCCGCCACACATCAATGGCCTAACTGACTCCCTCGCATAAATCCAGCATCCACAAATCCGTGCCCATCGCGTTAAGATGGACCCCATCACACCTTAAATTTTCCCCTTTTGGAGACTCCAAATCCCTGTGATGCACCACCACCCCCCCACCATTCTGGGTAACAAACTGTGGCACCACTTTGTTACTCTTAATCCTAGTCTTATTCAGACTATCTACCGAACATGCTCATACCACTATGTCACCTGTGCCACGATGTCCGACCACATAATAAGAATGCCTGGGTAGGATGTCCACAAACACAAATTTAATGTATCTTATTAATTCTCTGGAGGATCTGACACCAATATTGTTCCTCCCAACATGGAGCACCAACACATCCGGTTAACGATCCACCTTACAGTACTCAAGAGAATTGTAGTAGAACCTGGCTCCAAGTCATACCCTGCAGACCCAGCCACCTCACCGTCGCAATGGCTCTGTCAAGTCCGATCTGCCTGCCATCCGGGCGCATATCCGCTCGCAAAGCCTCCCAGAAAACAAAAGAGTATCCCATAGTTCAAATAAGGTGAGGACCTGTAGCGAGACATCCAGCAGTGAACATTAAACAGAAGCAATATCACAACCGAATGTACAAACCAATCCACTACACCGTAACTTAATGAGGATGAATGTAAGACCGAAACCTCGACGTTTCCCACCTCCCAATTTGACAGACCAACTCGTGACCTAAACCCCAACGTGCAGCCTCAGTCGCTGCTCCATTACGAAACAAGTGGGAACCAAACTCTCCAGGTCTCTCACCCAACCTACCCAAACAGTCCTTAAACACTACATTAAACTGGCATCGAGATAACGCCGACCCGTCCTGATGCCGCAAAAAGGACCAGGGGAAACCGCCCCTTAACCTCACAAATTCCAACACCATTTTAACAGGGCAACACCTGTGACCCTTAATCCCGTACAAAACTACCACCCCTTGCTTCCCCAGCTGATTAGTTTTTGGGCCTGCTTGGATGGGCTAACCAGCTCGGTGATCCAAAACACCCCAAAAAACTATCACAAAAGCCATCGAGAATAGCAACGTCTAATAACGACAAAAACAAACCTCTTTCAAACAGGCTAACAATCTGTCCAACAAACCAATAAGACTGATTTCCTCATATCCTGATTGTGCACCTCCTTACAAAAACCCTTCATCACCTTTTTAATAAAAAAATCCTTTGTAACATCGCCCATACCCTGCAAATTAAACCTAAACACCAACGCCGCCAATCTCTGCGTCACTGCTGACGCCGACCGCCCCTCAGCAAAATCGTTGCTAATTAAAGACAAAATCAAAGACAACGGGTCACCATAATTGTTCCAAACTCCAACATTCCTACACAAAGATTTCCATTCCTCCCATACCCTGTTGAAGTGGCACCATATAGCTGCGGTCACCAAACGCTTAATAAATTCAACCACTAAGTCGTTACCAGATTGCACAACCCGCTAAGACATTTCACTCCTTCGACGTCCGCCCATGGAATCAGCCTCTGCAACCTGTCGAATTGAAAACGGAATCACACATCAGCCACGTCATTAAACACCCCTGGTACATGCCTGGCAATAACACACACACATTTAATTCCAAACAGCGCAAAATAAAGTATCACAAGTAACACACCACGGGAGACGACTTAGGTGTAAGAGAATTAATTGCGTGAACCACTGACAGGTTGTACACACTTTCTTGTTCCTAAACTGGGAACCCCACAGTTCCACTGCTGCACAATTGGAAAGATTTGCAGGAGAGTTAATTTCCTTACCAAAGCTTGGTCATGCCACGAGGCCATCCAGCGACCTGCGCACCAATGCCCCTGAAAGAATGCTTCAAAACCACGTCGTCAGTATAAAGCTGCAGACCACCATTGGCCACACACCTCTCCATCCAAAGTGTCCGCCCATTATATGGTGATAAGAAAGTTTTCCACACTGCCAAATCAACCCGAATCTCCCGATTAATTCTCACAAAATGGTTTGGGGATTTATCTCCTGCTGTGGCAGCTGCCAAACACTTCGAAAAATACCTGTCCCATAGGCATCATATGGCATGCAAAGTTGAGTTTGCCTAACAATGACTGAATTGCCCGTGAACGCACCTTTTTCGCCCGTATCAAACCCGCAACCGCTAATCTCAAATCCGATACCTTATACTTGGGAAGCCGATTTTCCATGGCCTCTGAGTTGATTTCAATCTCCAAAAAGCGCAGAACCGTCACCAGACCCTCAGTCTTCTCCGGTGACAGAGGAATCCCAAAAACCAACGCAACCCTTTTTAACATAGACAACAACAACGCACAAACGCACAAACATTAGAATCAAAGGGTCCAATATAGAGAAAATCATCCAAATAATGAATGATTGCAGGAATTCCGGAAACATCTCTTACGACCTGTTAGGTCCCCTGGCACGCTCCCCAGCTCACCTCTCCTGGGTCTGCATCCTCTGCTCCTCTACCGATCGGGCATCCAGCGTCCAGGTGTGCTGTGTCTCGGAGCCATCACCGGGTCCCCTTCCTGTCTGCTGACCACCGGGCTCACACATCAGCACACTACAATGGTCAGAGTCATAACCCTAATCAGCAGTGCACTAGGCGCGGTTGCGCTCCTCCCCTGTGAATGTAGGGGCTGGCATGGCTCAACCTTACATTCCCCTTGACCAATAGCTGTCTGTCCTCTGGTATATCAGGCCACCTCCACTGATGGGAGGTGCCTGATTATTGAGTTAGTAAGCTTCTGCTTCTCTGACTGTTGGTCAGGCCCTCCTTGTGCTCTCCTCCGGTAGACCCATTCCTGCTCTCCTAGCCTCGGGCTTTGATCCCTCGAATCCTCCTTAGCTATATTGTAGTATAGGCTAACCCTACGAGCTGCCCCCCTGGTACTAGCAGCTGTGGTATTTAGACCCCCTAGGCTTGCCCCTGACAATCCCTGTATAGGGATAGGGGTTGGTTAAACTAGGACCATCTCACCCAGGGGAGTTCGGTACCACGGCCCAGTGGGTCCACTCTAGGGCGCCTTCCCCCTGAAGCGTGACACAACCCACTCAACAAAGGAACTAAAGACCTCAAAATAAGCACAGGAAATAGAGCATCCCATCCGTAAGCAGCAATCCACATAATACTCACCATTCCACATACAACCCAACAAGTGAAAACTGTCAGGATGCACAGGAAGCAAACAGAAAGCAGCTTCAATGTCAGATTTAGCTATCAAAGCCCCATTCCCTTTGGATCTCAGAAACTCAACCGCTCTGTCAAATGACACATAAGATACCGAGGACAGCTTTGGATCAATGCCATAATTTACTGACTCTCCGATTGGGTATAATAAATGGTGGATCAGCCTAAACTTGTTAGGCCCTCGGTTCGGGACCACCCCCAATGGAGACACTCTCAAATGAGGCCACGGTAGTTCCACAAAAAGATTCGCCATCCGCCCCAGCTCAACTTTCTTAGCTAACTTTTTACCCACGACCTCTGGAAATTCCCTGGCCGATTTTAAGTGACCTGGCCTAAACACTGGAGCCCAAGGATCAAATTAAAAGCCCTCTGAAAAACCCACCCAAATCAATGCTGCCGCAGCCGCATCTGGATATCTACATAAAAAAGGAGCCATCGCTGCAGCCTTCACTGGCGTCCTCCCTCTATGCAGCACCCTCTCCAGCTTTTCATTTTGCCCGCTTGAAGCATTTTTCATGGCTGTGACTGCTGCCAGAACTGGAGCACTCATGTTTAAATTTACTTGATGCCCCAAATCTACACTGCTCCTCATTAAACTGCCAGCAAACACCTTTTTTGAAAGAAGCCAGGTTACCGCTTGCTGCACTGGTGGCCACAGCACCCCCACGAAAGGGCTTTTGCTACAGGAGCTGTCATCAGCCTCTTCCACAAGGATATGTCCATATGGTCCCACCACATCCCTGGACGCATAGACTTATGTTGCTAAAATTGTTCATCATACCGAAGCCACCCAACACCCCCATAAACTCTGTAGGCCTCACCGATGGCATCCATATATCCAAAGAGAGCCAAACAATGCTCAGACTCCTTCTCACCTATCACGCTTGCCAGACTGGCAAACACTTGCAGCCAGTTTTAAAACATCCGTGGCATCAACCGATACCATTGCTTTTCCTCATCCTCCTTTTCCTTCTTTGACTCACTCATTTTTACTTTGTCTAGATTAAATTTCTCCAACGGGAGTACACAAAATATTTCTACGTACTCCCCCTTCCAAATTTTATCCCTAAGATTTCTACATACTCCCCCTTCCAAATTTTATCCCTAACCTCATGTTTCAAGTGCGCCCAAAAGGGACCTTCGAAACATACATACACTTCACTACACGTCTGGTGGTCTAACTGTACCATCTCCTTCTTTTCTTTCTCCTTATCCTTAGCCACCATAGTCGTATCCACCCTTTCCGTTTCTCCGCTCTGCTCAGCACCAGAGATTTCCTGCAACGCCACAGGGGCCCGCTCAACTGCCCCACTCACCGGGGATACCCACCCACCTACTGGGGACTGGGCATTGCTGCCCCCCACACACTCTGCCAACAAACCCTGCAATACACTAGACAGTTGACCCCACAAATCTGCAGACCCCGAACTGACGCCCTAATGACCTTGCCCCGTAACTCTTGCAGATCCCATCCCACTACTACATGCAATCACCCCCACAACTGGCATAGAATTTACATTTATATTATTAACCTCACCCGGCTACTTAGGAAGGGTCCTCAAGCCCTGCCCACATCTTCTTAGAGGATTCCTCCTGGGGGCAGAAGGAGTAGCAAGATGTACGCCAAGCTCCTCCCCCTTGAGGGTCCCAACCAGGGCTTCTGGAATGCTGCCTGTCACGTCGTCCTCCCTCAGGCGAATAGTGCTTCTGTGGTCAAGAGCGCGCAAAGAGGAGTTGGGAGACACCAGTGGCGGCCCTGCACAAGCCGCCCCCAGCTGCTCCTGCAGAAACTCAGCATCATAGAGAGCGGATGCCGCCCCCACCATCTCCAGCAGCGCTGCGATATCAGTCATGGTCCTCATACCATACCATAAACTGGTATGAGTAATTTCCTGCTCCAAGACAAAAAAAATCTCATGGGTAATGCCTACTATACTCACAAGATCTCATCTGGAGCCTGACTGTAATATAAGTAAAGTAGATTTAAAGGGGAACTTCAGGTAAATAAAGCTTTTTAGTACTGTCTCTGCCCTCCTACATGATGAATAGCATTTTGGGGTACAAGCCCTCTTCTTCAGGAAAAAAAATCACAGATGTACCTTTTTTCCCGAAAAAGGGGGCTTGTACCCCCGAAACGAGTAGAAAATAAAAAATCACCATCAAATTTTCTGAGCTTTGGAAGTGAATATTTTCTTCAGATGGTAGCGCGGTACGGATACCCCATTCCACTGGTTCCTGCTTTTCACCTTAGATATTGGGGGAGCTGCTGCAGACCGTCATCAGGATTAAAATCTGCATATGTTGTTGGTGTGGTTGTGCCTGTCACAACCTGGAAAAGGTGTGCAATATTCTATTTTTGTTCACCTCCTGACCACACAGGTATATCCTATTTGCGCTTTCTCCTTTCCAGATACTGCATTTCCTACATGATGAAGCAGAGCTGGGCACTACAGTGGCTCCAGGATTACTTTAGATTCCAGCCTCTTCACACTTCTGTATGGGCAGGGGGTGTGGCCGCCGGCCTCGTGGTCACAGTACAATCCTGTCCCCGATATACCTTCCTATGTAATGTAAAAACAAGGGTGCTCTCTCTTCAAATAGCAATCATGTCACCAAGATGATAGAAATACATGCTGTGATCTTCTTCTGTATGATGGTGCATAATGTATGCTGTCATGTATCAGGCTAGGACAACAAGCAAAGCATTTCATTGGTTTATTCAGCACTGCCATGGTCTCCCCTCCCCCGTATCATCTTGGTTGATTCCTGTCCCCTGAACCTTTCTATACATTGTCACTGTCTCCTCAGTCACAGCAAAGCATCCAGACGAGTGTGCAGTATTAGAGAGGTCCTGCATTAGGCATGCAAACGCTCGTGTTGAAGCCATAAGGGTTTCAGGAAAAATAGTGGGTCGTAGATAGTGTCACAGGGTGGTATAGGGAATCAGGAGGCAAGGTGGTAAGATGGGCAAGGCAAACTGGGGAACTAGACTGGGGGGCCGTGGCTCACCCTGAAGGTGGGACATCCTGGGGGACCCTAGCACTTCACTTCTGATCTGCCCTAGGCTAAGAGCCCCTACTTCCACCCACAGACCAGGAAAACCCAGCAGCTCCTATAGAAGGCAACGACAGCAACAGCACAGCTCAGCACAGCACGTTCACTGCACGGGATCCAACTAGTAAAGAAAACTATCTGCAACACCCGTTGGAGGGAAGTGGCACTACTTCAAGGCTGAGGAAGTGGAGAGCTGAATGCTAAGACACACCCCTCCACCTCATCTCCACCTGAATGCTATGACACACACCTCCACCTGCAGAGCTGGATGCAGCATAGAGTAATGGAAAAAAAACTGAGATTTAATGCACAGCAGCAACACACAAGGACTACAAAGCAGTCAACACATGACATTCCCATGACCCACTTCTGTTTATCGCAGGATGCTGAAATTGCTCATGTGTAATGATATAAGTCTCTAGAGGTTACGTGCCAATTTGCAACTCTGAATTGATAACGGTCTTAGGCTGGGGTTCCACATAAGCCCTCAGTCCGTTTTTGGCTTCAGTTTTCTCATTTTGTTTTTCTAAGTCCAAAAACTGATAGAAAAACGGATTTGATGTAATAAACACCCTGTCTGTTTTTTTCTGGACCTCAAAACATTGCCCTGTCCGTTTTTGAGTCAAAAACGTTGCATGCAACGTTTTTGGCATCAGTTAAAAAACGCATGCGTTTTCATGCGTTTTTTTAACATGGGGCCCTATGGGAAACGCATGCGTTAACGCATGGCACATATAGGCACTTGCGTTAACGCATGCGTTAACGCGCATGCGTTTTTAATGAAAAAATGACTAAGTCCAAAAACGGACAGGAGTGCAGGACGCTCAAAAAGCACCCTATAAAAAACGGATTGGTGATGAAAATCACTTCCAAAAACGGACTTCTATGTGGAACCACAGCCTTACTTGTACAGGTGCAGTAGAATACAGAGCAGTCATCAAGTTCCTTTACATCAAAGGTGTGTTCATCGATAGGGGAATGCGGTCTCCTTGGAATTGGAGCCATTTCCACCAAAGTTCTATCACATTTGAAATGACGATGCCAGTTCTTGACTACATCATACGATGGGGAATCATCACCATGAACCTCTTTCATCTCTTCGAACGTGTCCCTTGGTAAACAGCCTTTCAAGTAAAGGAACTTGATGACTGCTCTGTATTCCACTGGGTCCATCATCACACCTCACACCACTTCAGCATGTGTAAAAGAAAGACTGTTATCAGTTCAGAGTTGAAAATTGGCATGTAACCTATAGAGACTTATATCATTACACACACACAGTTTCAGCGTCCTGCTATAAGTAAAAGTGGGTCGGGGAAATTTTTAATTAACGTCTCTTGTATAATCACGATATGCCTTGTATGTAATAAGCACCATTTAGTGTCCAAAACAACAATAATATTTCATTAATAAGTTTTGTTTGTTTTTTACTTCTGATCCTCTTTCTGTTTTTCTTTTTTTTTTCAGCTAAGCCGACTTGTTCAGTGAGTGACCCCAGACTAGAGATGAATCCGAACACTGACAGATCTGTGACCTGTTATGTGAACGGTTTCCATCCAGACACTGTGAAAATACAATGGGTGAAGTACAGTAAAGCTTCATCCAACAAATCTGAACTGAATAGCCGAACCTGCACCTCTGTAGCGGTCCTGAGCCAGGAAGGCACATACAATGTGACCAGTCTGCTGTCTGTGAAGCCCATGAGCACGGAGGAGGACGGGGATGTATATTCATGTGTAATTTCCCACAGGTCACTGAAAGATGGGCTTACTTGTAATGTTACTCTCTCAGTTCAACCAGAAGAAGGTATACAAGTTGTGTCAAATCTGTTATATATCATTGTTCATGTTATAGATACTACTGTACAAAAGCTAAATTTTAACAAAGAATATGAAGCTAATCACTACTTAAACTAGGTTGTGACAGTCACTATTTACAGGAATGGAGTCAACAGGAAGGTCAGGAAATCAGGGGTCAGTTCCAGTAGACTTCAGGGAGTAGATAAGGATGTAGTCATGTAACAGGCTAGAGCCAGGTTTTCCAGGAGATCACGGAGAGGATTCAGGGATTTAACAGAGGCGTATACAGGTAAAGGTCCAGGGTCAAAATATCAGGAGAATAATAACAAATACAGGGAACAGACAAAAGAATAATCAAGCAACCATCTGGGTCAGAAAACAGAGATCAGAAGAGACACAGGAATGCAAGCCACATAACACTTCAGACAGGATATACGATTGGCAGCATTCTGAGAGAGGCTGCTCAACTAAATAGCAGAACAATCACTGGAACTTGGAATACCTGAGCAACCTAGCACCTCCTAGAACCAGAATGGAAGACTGCTCAGAAGATCAGCATGCTGACAGCTCACCACACCCAGGTACCAGTAACATCATAATCACAATAACATCCTAGACACGCTTCACGGATCTTGACAATAGATGAGTGGTGAAGACTCCCGTTTATGGTTCGCTCACACATGGATGAGTGCATCTGAGCAAATAATCAAGATCCCCTGCTGGCAGCTCCTGTGTAATCACTGACCAATGACATCCTAGATGTGCTTTATGCAAGACAAGTCCAGAGATGCTGCAGCCATGGGAGCAGGTTAAGGTCACACAGGCAGCTCTCAGTAGCAACTTGCGGCCTGGAGTTGTGTTGAAAAACAGCTCTTGAGACATTTTGGAGAAACGGGTTGGTGCTACTGTGAGCAGCCTGAGTGGCTTAATCATGCCACCATGGTCTGCAACATCTCCGGAATAAACTCCCAATGATGTCCCAGATGTGCTTGATGGGAGTTGCCAGCAGTGGATCTTGATTATTTGCCTTAGTGCAATCAGCACAGCAGAACCTTCATCAGACAACAATATTGAGGAGTGTATTAGTTTAAAAAAAATTATTATTATTGCCAAATCCAGGGAAAGTCAAAACTATGACTATCTGAAATGATTAAAGCCTAATTGTAAATGCTGTAATTAAATACAATAAATTAAAATTAAAAATAAAACAAATTTGATATTTCCATAATCATATTTATTTGGAGAATCATGGTGTCAGGACATTTTTACTGCATAATGACTACTATAAGAAAAAGCCCAAAATACAATGGCAGACTTTGGGGGTTGTCTAAGGCTGGCTTCACACCACGGTGTGATCCGGTCCGGGGCTGTCCGGGATGACCCTGACAGCCCCGGACCGGATCAGCACACAGAACCGGAGGACCAAATGTGCCCTCCGGTCCTGTGTGCAGCCGGATTGCTGTAATTGCAACCGCAGCTGCTGATTTTTCAAGCATGGAGCTAGCTGCAGTCCTGAAACAACAGCGGCGTGCAGTGTCCGGTTCCTGGATCCTCCCGGACCATGGCAAATTGGCCCCATAGGCTCCCATGTTAGGGAGTGCCGGATTTTTGTGTCTGGAGAGAATAATCCGGATTCCACCGGAGAGATGAAACCGGATGGCAGAAAGCTGCGATCCGGCTCCATAGGCTACTATGGGGCCAAAAACCGGTCCGGGGCTGCCTGGTTTACACTGGACAGCCCCGGACCAGATCACACCATATTGTGAAGCCGGCCTAACAATTTCACCTCACTTGGAATAAGTCTTTCACTACATTATATGGTAAAGTGAGTTCTGTGATTCAAAACTACAACTTATCCCCCCATACAAAAAAAAATGATTCTTCGAATGGCTGTGGGGATGGAAAAATTAAAAAGCTCAAACTGGGAAAAGGGGAGGAAAAAACATGATTGCGAAATCTAAAATCAACTGCGTTAAATGATTGTAAATGTGAACTTTGCCGATTTATTTTATTTGCTTGTAACTTTACAGATAAGAAAACTATTTTAATAATTGGCGCTGTGCTCGCGATTGTGATCTCACTGCTGTCGGTAGCTGCAGTCGTTGGTTGTATCAATCATTTTAAGAAAGGTAAGCACTTTATATATAGAGTATGTTATTGGTAGTGACAGGTCTGGAGCTGAGCATCCTGGCATATCAGTGTGGTCAGGTCATCCACTGATGCTGCCCACTCATTCCCAAAATCAAAGGCTATTTCCTCTGAATAAAATTGGGAATAACTTACTTTTTGCTGGTGGACCAGCTGCTAGGATCTGTCTGCAGATCCCCATCTTACATGGGTCAGCGATGTGCATAATCAGCCTCTGCTCCATTCATTGTCTATGGGAGTGCAGTAAAAAGCTGAGCACTGTGCTCCTGGTAATAACAGCAATCCCATAGACAATGAATGAAGCGAAGGTCCGACATGGGTATCTCCAATCTATCCAAGGCATGGCATTGCAGAGCCACATTTTCTGGATCGCTGTGGGTCTGATCAGTACATTATCCCCAATCCTATGACTAGCCTATAACTTATAATTTGAGAAGTAACTCGTTAAGGCTAGGGTCAGACTTGCATCATGCATTTGTTAAATGCATGCGTTATTTTCATGTGCAAATATGTAGGCTCCAATGCAAAAAACAGATTGCAAAAGTGCAATGCGTTTGACGCTATGCGTTTTTGGTAGTGCACCCAAAAATGCAGTCTGCAGCGTTTTTGGGGCCGTTATTGAAAACGCATGCGTTTTTTTTTTACATGGGAGTCTATAGGAAACGTTTGCGTTAATGCATGGTACATATATGTCCCATGCGTTAACGCATGCGTTAAAAATGAACACACACGTCATGGAAATGGCTAAGGGGAAAAAAAGCATCCTTTAATGCATCCCTCAAATGGATGCAACCTCCCAAATGTGACCCTAGCCTAATTCTCTCCTTTTTGCACCGTGGTTGGACAATCTACCTTCCTTGCAGTTGCTTCTATCAGAATTGATTTCTGGTATCCGCAGTGAATCACCGGTGTATGATATTTTCAGGCAGTCAGTTATATATCGTGTTGTAATAAATTTCACATATTCTGATTTTTTTCACAGCACCACCTGAGGTTTTGGACTTTATTGTACCTGAACTGATCCATATGAAA
The DNA here is from genome assembly GCA_033576535.1 of Allobates femoralis. Classification (NCBI taxonomy): domain Eukaryota; kingdom Metazoa; phylum Chordata; class Amphibia; order Anura; family Aromobatidae; genus Allobates; species Allobates femoralis. Next base: position 53,287,106 of record JARQOC010000010.1, on the reverse strand, counting down.
ATAGCAACCCTGGCATGCCCAATAGTAAATTTCAGACCAAAAGACATTAAAATCGTTTTATATTTAAAGAAAGACGAAGAGAAGACACAAGTACGATTTTGGGAATCGAACACAATACAAAGAGAGCAGGATATTCCTTTATTGAATAGTTCTGACCTGACATTGAAAGGTTTTATAACAGATGGGAAGAATCATTTTTTCAACTGTATCTGCTCCATAACTTTAACACCTGATGTAATGAAGCATAACGGCGCTGTACTTATATTGGAAGTGGAACATTCAGCTCTAAAATCTCCGACCTGTAGAGAACTGCAGCTGGTGGTGAAAGGTAGGAACGATTACGGTAGTCTACTTCATGTGTGTGCGTGTGTGTACACTGCTCAAAAAAATAAAGGGAACACTACAATACCACATCCTAGATCTTCATTTATGAAATATTCCAGGTGCAAATCTTTATTCATTCCATAGTGGAATGTAATGCTAATAAAAAAAATATAAATGATCAATGTAAATCAAAATTAATATCCCATGGAGCTCTGGATTTGGAATGACAAGTGGAAAATCAAATTACAGGCAGATCCAACTTCAGTGGAAATGTCTCAAGACAAGGAAATGAAGCTCAGTAGTATGTGTGGCCTCCACGTGCCTGTATGAGCTCCCTACAATGCCTGGGCATGCTTCTGATGAAGCTCAGTAGTGTCTGTGGCCTCCACATGCCTGTATGACCTCCCTACAACACATAAGCATGCTCCTTATGAGGCTCAGTAGTGTTGTGTTGCCTCCACATACCTGTATGATCTCCCTGCAATGCCAGGGCATGCTCCTCATGAAGATTAGTAGTGTGTGTGGCCTCCCCGTGCCTGTATGACCTCCCTACAGTGCCTATGCATGTTCCTGATGAGGCTCAGTAGTGTCTGTGGCCTCTCCATGCCTGTATGACCTCCCTACAATGCCTATGCATGTTCCTGATGAGGCTCAGTAGTGTCTGTGGCCTCTCCATGCCTGTATGACCTCCCTACAACACCTGGCATGCTCCTGATGAGGCTCAGTAGTGTCTGTGGCCTCCACGTGCCTGTATGACCTCCCTACAATGTCTGGGCATGCTCCTGATGAGGCTCAGTAGTATGTGTAGCCTCCACATGCCTGTATGACCTCCCTACAATGTCTGGGCTGCTCTTGATGAGACTCAGTAGTGTGTGTAGCCTCCACGACTGTATGACTTCCCTACAATGCCTGTCATGCTCCTGATGAGGCTCCGTGGTGTGTGGCCTCCATGTGCCTGTATGACCTTCCTACAATGTCTGGGTATGCTCATGATGATGTTCTCCTGAGGGATCTCCTCCCGTGCCTGGATTAAAGCATCAGTCATCTCTTGGACAGTCCGTGGTGCAACGTGGTTGTGAATGCAACGAATATCACAGGGTAGATTTTGTTGTGCACAGGGACAGGGCCGTATTTGCCATTAGGCACCCGTAGGCACGTGCCTAGGGCGGCGTCATTGTTAGGAGGGCGGCGTCTTAGCATGTTTTTTTTTTTTTTTTTTTTCGGCCCCGTCTCGGCCGGTCGGGGTAAGCCCCGCCCCCTCATACCCCCGCGTCCCCCCGTCGTCATCAGGCCCGCCCACCTCACTCAGCCTGCAGGAGCCAGCTAACAGGCCTGGTGGAAGAGTGGAGGAGGGGCCCGCTGCGGAGGAGACTGTGTAATTCCCTCCACCCTCCAACCCCCCTTCCCTTTCCCGTTCATTGCGCCCACCCACCTCACCTCACTATCAGTCGGGAAGAGGAGCCGGAGTGGTGGTGGTGCCGCCGCATGACGCTGCTGCAAACAGCATGATTGATGGCAGGCGGCGGCCGGCAGCCGGCGGGGGTCATAGTATATACCGTAGTTGCCTGGGGGAACAGCCAGGACCTGTGATGATATCACGCTCATGTGACTCGGGTGGGCGGAGCCACATTTTGCCCGGCAAGAAGAATTGTCAACAGGAGCTGGGACTGACTATTCAAGGTACATGGAGAGGGGTGCAGAGGACATGGAGGGGATGCAGGGGACATGGAGGGGGGGTGCAGAGGACATGGAGGGGGGGTGCAGAGGACATGGAGGGGGTGCAGGGGACATGGAGGGGGGGTGCAGAGGACATGGAGGGGGTGTGCAGAGGACATGGAGGGGGGGTGCAGAGGACATGGAGGGGGGGTGCAGAGGACATGGAGGGGATGCAGGGGACATGGAGGGGGGGTGCAGAGGACATGGAGGGGGGGTGCAGAGGACATGGAGGGGGTGCAGGGGACATGGAGGGGGGGTGCAGAGGACATGGAGGGGGTGTGCAGAGGACATGGAGGGGGGGCGCAGAGGACATGGAGGGGGTGCAGGGGACATGGAGGGGGGGGTGCACTGCAGAGGACATGGAGGGGGGTACAGAGGACATGGAGGGGGGGTGCAGGTGGACATGGAGGGGGGTGCAGTGGACATGGAGGGGGGGTGCAGGGGACATGGAGGGGGGGTGCAGGGGACATGGAGGGGGGGTGCAGAGGACATGGAGGGGGGGTGCAGAGGACATGGAGGGGGTGCAGGGGACATGGAGGGGGTGCAGAGGACATGGAGGGGGGTGCAGGGGACATGGAGGGGGGGTGCAGAGGACATGGAGGGGGGTGCAGGGGACTTTGAGGGGGGGTGCAGGGGACATGGTGGGGGGGTGCACGGGACATGGAGGGGGGTGCAGGGGACATGGAGGGGGGTGCAGAGGACCTGGAGTGTGGTGCACAGAGGACATGGAGTGTGCTGCAGGGGACATGGAGGAGGGGTGCAGGGAACATGGAGGGGGGTGCAGGGGACATGGAGGGGGGGTGCAGGGGACATGGAGTGTGTGCAGAGGACATGGAGTGTGGTGCAGAGGACATGGAGGGGTGTGCAGGGGACATGGAGGGGTGCGCAGGGGACATGGAGGGGTGCGCAGGGGACATGGAGGGGGTGCAGAGGACATGGAGGGGGGTGCAGAGGACATGGAGGGGGGTGCAGGGGACATGGAGGGGGGGTGCAGGGGACATGGAGGGGAGGTGCAGGGGACATGGTGGGGGGGTGCAGGGGACATGGAGGGGGGTGCAGGGGACATGGAGGGGGGGTGCAGAGGACCTAGAGTGTGGTGCACAGAGGACATGGAGTGTGGTGCAGGGGACATGGAGGAGTGGTGCAGGGGACATGGAGGGGGGGTGCAGGGGACATAGAGTGTGGTGCAGAGGACATGGAGTGGTGTGCAGGGGACATGGAGGGGTGCGCAGGGGACATGGAGGGGTGCGCAGGAGACATGGAGGGGGGTGCAGGGGACATGGAGGGGGGTGCAGGGGACATGGAGGGGGGGTGCAGGGGACATGGAGGGGGGTGCAGAGGACATGGAGGGGGATGCAGGGGACATGGAGGGGGGGTGCAGGGGACATGGAGGGGGGTGCACAGAGGACATGGAGTGTGGTGCACAGAGGACTTGGAGTGTGGGTGCAGGGGACGTGGAGGGGGGGTGCAGGGGACGTGGAGGGGGTGCAGGGGACATGGAGGGGGGTGCAGGGGACATGGAGGGGTGTGCAGGGGACATGGAGGGGTGCGCAGGGGACATGTAGGGGGTGCGCAGAGGACATGGAGGGGGTGCGCAGAGGACATGGAGGGGGTGCGCAGAGGACATGGAGGGGGTGCGCAGAGGACATGGAGGGGGTGCGCAGAGGACATGGAGGGGGAGTGCAGAAGACATGGTGGTACACAGTACAGAGCTGAGGACATCGTGGAACACTGGACAGCATGGAGCTGAGGACATGGTGGTGCACTGTGCAAAGAACGGAGCTGGGGACATGGTGGTACACTGTCTGTGCACAGCACGGAGCTGAGGACATGGTGGTACACTGTGCACAGCACGGAGCTGAGAACATGGTGGTACACTGTCTGTGTACAGCACGGCGCTGGGGACATGGTGGTACACTGTCTGTGCTCAGCACGGAGCTGAGAACATGGTGGCACACTGTCTGTGCACAGCACGGAGCTGAGAACATGGTGGCACACTGTCTGTGCACAGCACGGAGCTGAGGACATGGTGGTGCACTGTCTGTGCACAGCACGGAGCTGAGGACATGGTGGTGCACTGTCTGTGCACAGCACGGAGCTGAGGACATGGTGGTGCACTGTCTGTGCACAGCACGGAGCTGAGGACATGGTGGTACACTGTGCACAGCAGGGAGCTGAGAACATTGTGGTACACTGTCTGTGCACAGCACAGAGTTGAGGACATGGTGGTACAATGTGCACAGCACGGAGCTGAGAACATGGTGGCACACTGTCTGTGCACAGCACGGAGCTGAGAACATGGTGGCACACTGTCTGTGCACAGCACGGAGATGAGAACATGGTGGCGCACTGTCTGTGCACAGCACGGAGCTGAGGACATGGTGGTGCACTGTCTGTGCACAGCACGGAGCTGAGGACATGGTGGTGCACTGTCTGTGCACAGCACGGAGCTGAGGACATGGTGGTGCACTGTCTGTGCACAGCACGGAGCTGAGGACATGGTGGTACACTGTGCACAGCAGGGAGCTGAGAACATTGTGGTACACTGTCTGTGCACAGCACAGAGTTGAGGACATGGTGGTACACTGTGCACAGCACGGAGCTGAGAACATGGTGGTACACTGTCTGTGCACAGCAGGGAGCTGGGGACATGGTGGTACACTGTGCACAGTACAGAGCTGAGGACATGGTGGTACACTGTCTGTGCACAGCACGGAGCTGAGGACATGGTGGTACACTGTCTGTGCACAGCAGGGAGCTGGGGACATGGTGGTACACTGTACACAGCACAGAGCTGAGGACATGGTGGTACACTGTCTTTGCACAGCACAGAGCTGAGGACATGGTGGTACACTGTCAGTGCACAGCACGGAGCTGAGGACATGGTGGTACACTGTCTCCCGTCGCTTTAAAATTGGTCTGTTTCTCATCCAGGAGAGTTGGACGAGTGACATCTGTTTTTTGGTCTGTTTGGCATCCAACTGCTGTGCGAGTGTTGGACATTTCTCTCAGATCACATCCATGTGATGTCCGTGTGCAATCTGTTCTTTCCTCAGCAGCTATTACTGTATAATAATTTACAGGAACATTTTACATTGTTCTCAGCTGCAGAATGATAATGTATCCGTGAAAAAAAACGTGTCCGACTCGGATGGTTCGTGTGCGGTCCGTGATTTTGTCAGACCCATAGACTTGCATTGGCGAGTCTTGTACATGAATCTCATACTGTCGCAGCATGTTGTGACTTTTTTCTCATCCTGAATCTGGCTGAGAAAAAGCGTCGGACACTCGTCATTGTGCTCTCAGAGATTGATTAACATTGGTCCGACTGCAATGCAATAAAATCACACATTGCACTCATCCGAGTTTCACGCCAGTGTGTCCGTACCCTAATACTAAAATCCATATAGTAATCCTACAATGTCTGCTGGACATGGTATGGGGGGGGTTATGGCTCAGTTAGTACACTCCATACTTCTTGTTATTAACCAGTTAATGCTCTCTTGTCCACCGCACTGTAGTGTCAAAAGACGACGACAGCGAGACAGACAGCAACATGGCATCAGAGAGCCCCTGACCTCGAAATAGAAGATCCTCAGATCCCGGTATTGTGACATCATATTAAGAATAATATTTTTTGCATTTATATTACCCTATGAACTCCACAGCACTTTACATACATCATCAACACTGTCCCCATAGGGGCTCACAATGTAAACATCCTGTCAGTAGGTCTCTGTATTGTATAGGAGTAGCCCCGGCACACTAATATGAAAAATAGAGTCTTTGCAAAGACTGTCTTTTTGTTGTGATTTTATTAAGGGTGGTGTTACAATCCAACGTTTCAGCTCTACATCTCGAGCTTTCATCAGGGATATGACTTGGTCCTTGGTTTCGGGGTATATGTATAGGTGGTATAGGGTTACTATTATGGTCCAGCTAGGGTGAGGTCATCCCTTACAAGGGTAGTCCTGCTGGTCCGGACTCAATTGAAGTCACAGTTGTCACAGGAGAGAATGAGGGGTTATTGTGTTAGCACAGGTGGAGTACCTTATGCTAGAGGGATAAATGAGAAGGAGACCTCAGGTGTGTATCGCTGGAACGGTACCTATAGTGACCACGATGTGTAAGGTCAGCACGTGACTCCGTCCTTGTGTCCTAAGTCTGGTCAGGTGTTGTCACGGGTGGCACGGATGACAGGGTAGAGGCCACGCGCAGACGGTCCCAGCGTTTGGCCAATCAGCCATAAGGTTTGAGGACGGTCCGTCTTTCAGGGGCATTTACCTTCTGTGTAGATAAAGAGAAGGTATGATAAGATCTCCCTATCATGGGGAGACGGCTGGGAAGGTCTTGTGCTCGGTCTGGTTTCTACACCAGTATTCTGGGTCTCTAGGACCCAGCAGGTTCTTCCCTCCTTTATAAGGAGTTTCATTGCCCTCCCTCGGTGCAGGTGATATTTCCTTGTGGACGCATTATCCTTGCTCCAGCAGAAGCTGAGGTGGTGGAGGTTGCTGTGCTCTGCTGCAAGATAAGTGTTTTCTTTCCCCATTGTCTGTCTTTTCCTTGTGTTGTCTTTAGTTGTTAGTGGAGGGGTCTAGTGAACCTCTCCATCTGATCCTTAGATAAGGTAGTGCTAGGATCAGAGAGGGACGAGGTTCGTGGTCGGTGACAGTTGAGGAAACTGTATAGGGACGTTAGGGCAGACAAGGTCAGCCCTAGTAAGACTAGGGGTCACCCTCTCCCTCTTGTGCCCATAGCTTTAGGGACTCCTTATTCCCCCCCCCAGTCGTGGTCCTACGCTGGGTGCCTCTCCCGCTCCCAGCGTGACATTATCACCTGCCCCGAGGGAGGGCAATGAAACTCCTTATAAAGGAGGGAAGAACCTGCTGGGTCCTAGAGACCCAGAATACTGGTGTAGAAACCAGACCGAGCACAAGACCTTCCCAGCCGTCTCCCCATGATAGGGAGATCTTATCATACCTTCTCTTTATCTACACAGAAGGTAAATGCCCCTGAAAGACGGACCGTCCTCAAACCTTATGGCTGATTGGCCAAACGCTGGGACCGTCTGCGCGTGGCCTCTACCCTGTCATCCGTGCCACCCGTGACAGGTGTAGAGGAAACAGAGTTTTATACATCACTCTGTTTGTCTTCACTGGAGGTCAGCGCGGTGGATCTATGAAACCCAGCATTTTCTGTTAACCCTATGGATTCTTTAGAGCATATAAGTACCAAATTTATTAAAGTTTTTTAAGCTTTAATATAAAAAATACACTGCTTACAATAAAAAGGTATAGAAGATAAAAATGGCACACAATTATGCAGAACAGTTGTAAAATAAACGTAGAAATACCTAAGGTAAAGAATGTTTGTCCCGTGTTAGCCAGTAGATAGAAAAATATTAGAATCTGAGAGTCCTCAGTGGTTGATACCTTTTAATGGCGAACTGAAAAGATGGTAAGTAAAGCAAGCTTTCAAGACAATATGGCCCCTTCATCAGGCTGATAATGACACAAATTCTGAAGATACATACATATATACATAAGCAATGTTAGATGATGTAGTAAATACGACAGGTGACTTAAAGCAGGGTCAGGCTAGGGAGGGGGAGAGGAGCTGGGAAAATAAAGTCAAAGTTCTAAGATAAGAGAGGAACAGATTGTATTATTGCTCTATGATTAATGGCCTGTGGAGACCTGAAGATTCCTCAGAGGGCCATAAATCAAAGCTAGACAGTTCACGTAAGAAGTGTCAAAAGTTCATTGTCCTCTTACATGAGTCTGTTGCAAGATGTGATATCCCCAAATGCACTTTCATTTTATATAAAAAGCCATGAATCCATGTGATACATTTAATCCTGTTTTGATTGTGTCAAAGGTCGTTATCAATTTGTATTCCCAAATTCTTCTCTCTCTCTGAGATTTGAAGTTGCTTTTTAAAAAAGAGGAGGAGGAGAGAAGCGCCATACAGTCTTTCAAAACCAACAAAGAAATCATTAAACCTGCCGACAAGGATGGTGCAATAGTCATGATGAACAAATCTGACTACCTGAAGGAAGCAGACAACTGACGGACACACGCTACTACAAGAAATTGGAGTCTGACCCCACACAGGACTATCACAAGGAATTAAACAGGCTGGTTTCTTGTCTACCTGACATATCTTTAAGAGCTGAGGACCTAATACCAGAAAGTCCAAGAACAAGCACATTCTACAATGCTTCCCAAAATTCACAAACCAGGAAATCCAGGAAGACCAATTATTTCAAGTGTGGGCACTGGGCACCCTCACCGAACACATTTCTGGGTGGGTAGAGGGTGCTCTCAAACTCCTGGTGAAAGAGACACCCAGCTACATTCAGGACACAACTGACATATTGAATAAACTGTCAGCAATAGGTCCTCTACCAGAAGGAACCATCCTCGCCACCATGAATGTGGAATCTCTGTACAGCAACATCCCACACCAGGATGGATTAAATGCCTGCAAAACATTTCTAGAAAACACATGGATTGATGGTGACTCTGTGGTGGAGCTCACAAAATTCATCCTCACGCACAACTACTTTATATTTGACGACAACATATATTTATAGGAGACTGGCACAGCAATGGGAAGCAAAATGGCACCAAAGTATGCAAATCTTTTCATGGCCAAGCTGGAAGGTGACTTTTTATCCTCTTGTCCTATCAGGCCTCTGGCATGTGTTCCTGCTTATAATAGCATCGGTCCATCTTCCAGGTTTTGCTTGAGTATAATGTGTTTCTACTCTGACTCAGCTGTGCTTTATCTGCATCTTGCTTAACCTCAAGCTTTCCCAGGACAGCTCTGCATATCTGCATCTACTATCACATTTTCTGCTAGGCTTCACCTTATCTGGGTTACTCCACAGCAGCTAGTGTTTGTCTCATTTGGGATCATTGCTGTTACCAGTGCTGTACAGTCTACTCTGCTTCATGTAAGCTCTGTTTGCTGTGATTTTATTGTTGTATGTTTGTGCAGTGCATTTTTCAGGACCATTCGGGACTGGTGTTTCTAGCCACACTGCACTGCTCTAGGTTCGGGACTCTGTGAACAGTGTTCTAATATTGTATCCATTATTATGCCTTGCACTGTCTGAAGTGTGTTCTAAGACTGTATCCATTATTAGGCCTTGCACTGTGTGCACTGTGTTGTAAGACTGTACCCATTATTTGGCCTCGCACTATGTGAACTATGTTCTAAGGACAATTTCCAGTATTGGCCTTGCACTCTGTGAACTTTATTCTCTTGACTAATACCTGCTGCCAGCAATGCCGTGTTGTGTCATTTCTAGTAGGACTTGTGTGTTTGCTTTGTTCTTAGTTTTGCCTGCAAAATGTAAAGAATTGGACGTTAAACTTGTCTCTGTCTAGTCTTGCCCTACACCATTAGATTCTTCGAGTTATCCACATAAAGTGTTACACTTACATTAATTATCTTGTGCCTCCCTCACTCCTCTTTGTACCGTGCATGGTAAATATTCTGCCTGGTTACAGATCATTTGCTAAGCCTTTAAAGGTCAGAGTTCTGGAGCTGAGGTGACATGTTGACAGTTTTTCCTTTTGTCAACTAATTGTAGAGATACTGCTGTTATACATATTCCCTACAATTATATATTTCCTTCACACTTCCATAGATGCCAATAGGAAATCAGTAGTCAGCAAGCTCCCAGGCTCCCCCTAGTGGTGGCTGTTGGCAGACAGAATTATATATATTAGTTCTATGGCTGTATGTAATGAAGCACAAAATTTAGAGCTCAATGTAAGACTTAACCTCCACATGTTCCCCCTCACATTTTAGACAAGAGTATCTTTGATAACAATGTTTTGTACTCTATTATCCCACTTACTCCAAATACTCCAGTGCTTTTTATATATTCATCTGTGACCATGATGCTGCACAGTCCTGAGGTGCCACATGCTGCTCTGAGCCTGTATTTCACTTGAAGCTGCTGGGACAGGTCCTGGAAGTGATTATGTGGCGCTGCCTGGTACTAATATTATAGTTACTCCTGGACTTATCAACTGCTGATCCTCATCCTTTGGTGCTGCCGCAGCCCCTACTGGAGTCCACTGCACATTTACATTGTCACCAAGATCTAGAAAGGGAATTACCGTATATCACGTGAATTTTATTATATTCAGTGTTTTTTACCAGATATTTGTAATCTTTTACATATGTTTGCATATTTTACATGTAAGTAATCATGTATGTAATACAATACAATACATATGTTGGTAAAATACTTAAATAAAAACACATACCCTTAAAGGGTTTGTCCACTACTTACAACCCCTTCTCTTTCTTCTTGTTTGGCCACATTAATATAAAAAAGCTTATACTCACCTCCTGCCAGCAGTGTTGGCACTTGCGTTCCCAGGACTCACATGAAGTTATGACATCATACGAACCCCGCGTCCAATCACTGCAGGCTTCTCTCTCCTTGCCTTTAGACCTTTATTAATCAAGAGGAAGTGAGTGCTGCAGCTGCCACTCACCTCCTGGTAATTATTTTTACATCTAAAGGCGATGAGACAGAAGCCGGCGCTGATTGAACGCGGGGCTCGCATGATGTCATAACTCAACCCTGAGAAAGGTTCAGTAGGTTTATGCCAGTGGCGTAGCAACTGTTTGTGGCGCCCGGGGCGGTCGAAAAATTTGCCGCAGCTGCCGCCCCTAAGTATTGGGCCAAATGGCCACTCACCTCCTGAATTCTCCATCCTCCTGCACTCTCCATCCTCCATCCTCCAGAACTCTCCATCCTCCTGAACTCTCCATCCTCCTGAACTCTCCATCCTCCTGTACTCTCCATCCTCCTGTACTCTCCATCCTCCATATTCCTGCACTCCCCATCCTCCTGCACTCCCCATCCTCCATCCTCTTGCACTTCCTATCCTCCTGCACTCTCCATCCTCTTGCACTCTCTATCCTCCTGCACTCCCCATCCTCCTGCACTCCCCATCCTCCATTTTCCTGCACTCTCCATCACCCTGCACTCCCCATAATCCATCCTACTGTACTCTCCATCCTCCATATCCCTGCACTCCCCATCCTCCTGCACTCTCCATCCTCCTGCGCTCTCCATCCTCCTGCACCCTCCATCCTCCAGCACCCTCCATCCTCCTGCACGCTCCATCCTCCTGCACGCTCCATCCTTCTGCACGCTCCATCCTCCTGCATTCTCCATCCTCCATCCTCCTGCATTCCCCGTCCTCCTGCACTCCCCATCCTCCTGCAGTCCCCATCCTCCTGCGCTCTCCATCCTCCTGCGCTCTCCATCCTCCATCCTCCTGCATGCTCTATCTTTCTGCACTCTCCATCCTCCTGCACTCCCCATCCTCCTGCACGCTCCATCCTCCTGCGCTCTCCATCCTCCTGCGCTCTCCATCCTCTATCCTCCTGCACGCTCTATCTTTCTGCACTCTCCATCCTCCAGCACTCCCCATCCTCCTGCACGCTCCATCCTTCTGCACGCTCCATCCTCCTGCATTCTCCATCCTCCATCCTCCTGCATTCCCCGTCCTCCTGCACTCCCCATCCTCCTGCAGTCCCCATCCTCCTGCGCTCTCCATCCTCCTGCGCTCTCCATCCTCCATCCTCCTGCACGCTCTACCTTTCTGCACTCCATCCTCCTGCACTCCCCATCCTCCTGCACGCTCCATCCTCCTGCGCTCTCCATCCTCCTGCGCTCTCCATCCTCTATCCTCCTGCACGCTCTATCTTTCTGCACTCTCCATCCTCCTGCACTCCCCATCCTCCTGCACTCTCCATCCTCCTGCGCTCTCCATCCTCCATCCTCCTGCACGCTCTATCTTTCTGCACTCTCCATCCTCCTGCACTCCCCATCCTCCTGCACTCTCCATCCTTCTGCACTCTCCATCCTCTAACCCAGAGGTCCCCAATGTCAGTCCTCGAGGGCCGAACCAGTGCAGGTTTTCAGGATTTCCTTACTATTGCACAGGGATTGGAATCATTGCCTGCTGTGCAATACTAAGGAGATCCTGAAAACCTGCACTGGTTCGGCCCTCGAGGACTGACATTGGGGACCTCTGCTCTAACCCATGCAGTTTCCATCCTCTATCCCTGCACTTTCCATCCTCTATCCCCTGCAGTTTCCATCCTCTATCCCCTGCAGTTTCCATCCTCTATCCCTGCAGATTCCATCCTCTATCCCCTGCAGATTCCATCCTCTATCCCCTGCAGTTTCCATCCTCTATCCCCTGCAGTTTCCATCCTCTATCCCTGCAGATTCCATCCTCTATCCCCTGCAGTTTCCATCCTCTATCCCCTGCAGTTTCCATCCTCTATCCCCTGCAGTTTCCAGCCTCTATCCCTGCAGATTCCAGCCTCTATCCCTGCAGTTTCCAGCCTCTATCCCCTGCAGTTTCCATCCTCTATCCTCTGCAGATTCCAGCCTCTATCCCCTGCAGTTTCCATCCTCTATCCCCTGCAGATTCCATCCTCTATCCCCTGCAGATTCCATCCTCTATCCCCTGCAGATTCCATCCTCTATCCCCTGCAGATTCCATCCTCTATCCCCTGCAGTTTCCATCCTCTATCCCCTGCAGATTCTATCCTCTATCCCCTGCAGTTTCCATCCTCTATCCCCTGCAGTTCCCATCCTCTATCCCCTGCAGTTTCCATCCTCTATCCCCTGCAGCTTCCAGCCTCTATCCCCTGCAGATTCCATCCTCTATCCCCTGCAGTGTCCATCCTCTATCCCCTGCAGTGTCCATCCTCCACCCTCCCTGTATCCTTCATCCCCGTGCACAGCCTGCCGCCCTCTGCACCCCTCTCTCACACACCTCTTGTTCCCTTGTTTATTTGGTCCCATCTTCTCTCCAGCTTCTTGTATGATATTTCCTTCACGCTGGGTATACTCCATGGCTCCGCCCACCCGGGTCACATGCCTGTGACATCATTGCAGGTCCTGCTGCTCCATATTGTCTCTTCTGCTGGGCAGGCTAATACGGCCCTGACACTGAGGCGAGTCACTTGCTGCTGCCCCCATACACGTGCCGCCTGGGGCGGACCGCCCCCCCCCCAAGCTACACCACTGGTTTATGCACCACAGCAAGCCTTTGAAGAATCCTACACCTTGAGATTCGAGGGACTCCAGAAGCACCAGCAGCTTCTAATATCTGTTTGCTGGTTTGTAAGGTCTTTTTAGCAGCTGCTCTCTTAATCTGATGAACTTGCCTATCAGAAACCTTCCTCATTCTGCCTTTATCTGCACGAACACATCTGTGCTCAGAATCAGCCACAAATCTCTTCACAGTACAATGATCACGCTTACATTTTTGTGCAATATCTAATGTGTTCAACCCTTGTCAAATAGGCTTTACACTATTTGTTGCTTTTCGGCAGCAGAGAGATCCTTTTTCTTTCCCATGTTACTTGAAAACTGTGGCCTGCGTAATATTGTGGAACACCCAGTTTTCCTTTTATTGGGCTCACCTGCCAAACTAATTATCACAGGTATCTGAGATTGCTTTCAGTAATCCAAAGAACTCTGAGACTCAATACCATCAATGGGTTTCATTGAAAAAAAAACCCTATGGCACTTTAAACCAATTTACATAATAATTTGGAACATGGTGTATAAAACAATTAAGTCTTTGAATGCTTTTTTTTCTGGTCTTGTTGAGGGACAGATCATAAAAAAATAAAGTTTAAAGAGAATACAAGTAGTGATGAGCTAGCAACTACCATGTTCAAGTTCCCCATTGACTTCCACTATACTGGGATACTTGAGTCGCCCACGTCCAAGCATCCAACTGCTTGCTTACGAGCACCCGAGCATAGCAGTTGCTCGCTCATCACTACTTTTCTTCACAGATCAATCCCATTAACTAGGTGTCGTTATGTATCAAAATAACTATTGCACAATGCTCTACAAAAAGAAAAAAAAACACTATTTTCAGATTTTGATAATAATTAAAAAACATATTTTAAACAAGAAAAATGTTGTATTTCTCCTTTTTTCACACAGTAAAGGACTGATATTGGTTAAGAATATATGTGATATGGTTACAAATTGTAAGATAAAATCACCCAATGTAAAAGAAAAAAGCTGCAAATAATCACTATGAGCCTGGAGATAGAAAACTCAGCCTGGAAACCATGATCTGTGATGGGCCAGGTACTGATAACCCACTAGTAGTGATGGGGGAACCTGAACTGTTAAATTTGGAGTCTGTACCAAACACCTAGTGTTCGTGCACATATCCTGAACAAGGATTTCTCTGGGAAACCCATGTTACAGATCGGGTCCAGGAGCTGTAAAACAAAGCACATGATCAATAAGCATAATCATTATCCCGCGGCGTGCATCCTCCCGTCCCGCTGTCATCTACTTTCAGGCCGCTCATTATTTTCTGGCAATGTTCACTATCACTGGCTTCAACAGCCAATCACAGATTCCCTGGGCGTCTGTGATTGGCTGATCGAGTAATCTGTAATTGTGGCGTCCCGCTGGTCTGGCCGCCACCGTGAGTACTGCACTCCTCCATTAGCGGGAGAGTAGTGCTCCTGTTCTCTCGAACTGGGATGGTGAAATCGAGACCCCACACACTGCAACACACATGTAGGACCCCGGGCAGGGGCAGTGGGCGGATCCAGGAGGGTGGGCCCAGTATCAGAAAAGGGGGACACGGGGTAGAACGTAGAAGGAGTCGGGAGGAAGACAAGCAAGGAGTACGAAGTCGGAGTGCGAGTCGAGAAGTGGTGGAGGTGTTAGCTCCCGCGAGGGCTAGAGCACGGTCCCACGTGCCCCGGGAGGGAAAGACTGGAAGGTGTGGAAGAGGGAAGGCGCCCCTGGGGTGCGGAAGAAGACTAAGATCGCCCGTACGCCCGTATCTGGCAGAGAAACAGAGGTTTGTTGGTGAACAAAACAGTGGACTGGCCCTGAACACGGTATGGCAGCTGTAGGCCCAAAGTATTGAAACCAGAGGCCATGAGGTCTTAAAGGGAAATGTGGCCCAAATAAACCCGGCACAGCTTGGAGAAGGCAGCCGTATAAGGCGCAGCACTAGGAAGCGATGCCAATCAATGCCTGTGGCTGTCAGTACCCGGGCTCAGTGTGCCGAGGCGCTGATGAGAGAGGCAAGACAAGTTAGAGGTGCTGAGAGTACCACCAGTGAAAGAAACACAGTGAGAGAGCAAGGAACACCTAGGTGTCTTGATGACACTGTCTCGGTTCTTGAGAAACAGCTGGACCGGAGATTGGCAGGGGAAAGTACCCGGCGGCCTGGATAAAGTGTTGAAGTGAATGGTACAGAACTTTGACAGAAGTGAGTGAGACTTTTCTTTGCGGCGCCCACCGGCTGCAGAGGCCGCATGAGACACCGAGGTGCTGATGACCCGATGAACACCAGCCAAGAATGAACTGACTTTCCTACCCACTGCCCTGAGGATGCCGCTCCACTCGCGAGGAGCGAAACCATCCAAGCTGCCAGTCATTGCCCCCAGAGGTTCTGCAGCAGTGGTGGCCGCACATGGCCGCATACCACAAGTGCCGTCACGAATACTCCTTTTCCCATCCCCCATCATCAAAGCCAAGCATCCTTGCCTTTTTTAAATGACACCGCCAGGGCCACAGAGCCAGGTCGCCGCCATGACATCCCTGAACGAAAGAGGGCCGTAATAACTGGCCCGGTTTTGAGTATCCCATTGCCCTGGAGTGGGCGTCTCACAATCAACCCATACATTCTAGTATGGTGTAATATATATGGGCTGCATTCAGTTCCACACACAGCATTCAGCTGTGCTGTAATTCTGTGCCTGCTCTCTTTGCTAGCAGACGGTGTTGGTCTGCTGCCAAACATGTAGCAGAAGGGTAGTAAGAAGACCTGGATTACGTCAAAAGAATTTTTTTTTCTAATAAAGATGGCGTCACTAAATGTGTTTTACTTCTAATAAAGAAACCTTTTTCTCTGTGTTGTGTCTTTTTTAACCATTTATTTGAGATTCTTAACGGCTGGGTGTAACTAGGCCTGACATTAAGACTCTCAGGACTTAATACCAGCTGGCAATACAAAGCTGGTGTTAACGCCTTATTACCCAGCATGCCACCCCCCCACCAGGGTCTCTAGTAGAGCCAGGTAAACCTCTGGAAATGGCGCTGCTATGAATGCACCATTTTCAGTGGCATTTGTGGGCTACAGTTTTCAGCGTGGGGGGCACAGAATGCTTGGACATTACCATGCTGAGAATCCCAGCCCCCAGCTGTCTGGTTTTACCTATCTGGCAATCAAAATATAGCGGCAGCCCACACATTTTTAAAAATTATTTATGTAAATAGTGAAAAAAAAACATAATGCGCTTCCCTGTATTTTGATTGCCAACCAAGGTAACACCAGGCATCTGGGGGTGGCAGCTCTTAACTGTCAACTTTATCTGCCATGAGAATTAAAAATACTGCAGAGCGCTACATCATTTTTCTTTTATTATTTATTTATTCTTACACTACTATATGTGTCTGTGATTGGGTGTTGGGACCCTCACACATATAATAGTGTAAAAATAAATAAATAATTTAAAAAAAGATGCTCTGGCAGTATTTTTGATTCTCAGCACAGATAAATTGGACAGCTACGGACTGCCACCCCCAGCCACCTGACTTTACTTTGACTGGCAATCAATATACAGGGAAGCCCAATTTTGTTTTAAATTATTTAAATAAATAATAACAAAAAATGTGTGAGCTCATGCCATATTTTGATCTCCAGCCAGGTAACACCAAACAGCTGGGGTCTGGGATTCTCAGTGTGGTAAGGCCCAAGTGTTTTGGGCACCCTACGCTGAAAAACTGAGCCCTCAGCCACCCATGAAAATGGCGAATTCATCGTAGATCCATTTTCCGACACTTTACCCGACTCTTCCAACGGCCCTGGTGGGAGGTGGCATACTGGGTAATAAGGGGTTAATACCAGATTTGTATTTTCAGCTGGTACTAAGCCCAAAATTCATGGCATTAAGCCAAATTAGTCCCGGCCACCATGAATCTCTACTAAACATTAAAAAAAACACAACATAGAGAAAAAATGTTTTTTTAATAGAAATAAAACAAAAAACATATTTAGGGACTCCATCTTTAATTACAAAAAATCCTTCCCTCTGACGCAGTCCATAGGCAGAACAGGTTCAGCTCTGCGTCATCGCTCTGAACAGACAAGTGTTTGCCCAGAGCGACAAGCAGGCTGAGACTGACAGTGACAGTCAGAAGTCAATCGAGTTCATAGCTGAGCCATGAACTTGGGTGACCACTGACCTCACCGCGAACACTGTCGAGAACTGCTGAGTTTTCAGCAGTGAAGTGAATATCTCCATAAATCAATGAGTGACCCTAGAAGTAGATGCGGCCGAGATAGCAGGAGGCAGGACCCAGTAAGTATAATGATAAGGTTTATTAACATATGTTTTGTTTTTCAGCCCCTTTCCCCCCCCTCCCCATCCCATAACTGTATAGTCCAAGCTTGGGGTTCGGATACAAGTTTGAAGTCCGAACTCGGACTTTACAAAAAGGTCTGGGCAAACCAGCCGATCCCAAGAGTTGGGGGTTCGCCCATCTCTATCTGCTAGATGTCTTATCTGCAGGACATTATGGGAAAGGCCATGAAAAAAGACATCAGCCATTTTCTAATGCTCTAGCAGCGTGGGAAAGGTGGCCATCAATTTTGGTGACAGGGAACACTCCCTTCGTGGCTGTGGGATTCGCTAGCGGCATCTTTATGTGGCAAGATAATGGCTGTCTCACTCTGCAATAAAAGTGCAGAAAAGAATGAAAATTACAAAGATGGAGATGACTTGTGTCTAAGTTCTTTTGTGACTGCAACCCACAACTTACAGGATCTTGATGATACCCCAGGATACCTTCCGAGCTACAGTAGACTCCATAGCTTGAAAGGTCCAAGGCGATTTGGAGAGCCAACCATTGCACTTGTTATGGATATGGGGGTTCACAGATTTCGAGATGACTTATAACCATGCTGTTTCAAGCACAGAGATGGTGGGATGAGATGGAGAGAAGTTTCTAGCAATATCTCATCATCAGGAGAATAGGCTGCAAAACAGGATGTAGATATTACTATAGAAACGGCGGTATTATATGCTATCACTCAGAGGGTAAGTGGATCGGATGGAGCTGAGCGCTCGCTGAATTCAAATGCAAAATACAAATTCTCCTAAAGCGCATAAAATGACGCCGCTAGATAATAGATCCTCTGTAGGTCGTGACGCCTTATTCCTATCTCATGTGAGTCTAATGAGAGCTTCAAAAGCGGGGAAACGCCAGGAAAACAAGTTGTTTGTTTACAATATTGTATCAAGATTTATTGAGACGTTCACGGTGCAGAACAAAAGAAACGTGGATGAAGCACGAAAGTGTCTCAAAAACAGGAATAATATATATCATGTATAATCACACTTAATAGGAGCAATCTATAGTTTCTGCAACTGGTGCGGGTGGAAGAGATGAAGTACAGTATAGGGCAGCTGCTGAAGGACTGCACCATTTAAGATTTTCTGTCATTTTATAACTGTATGGTATTGTGTGTGCACCTTATAGCAGCATTATGTAAGCACTGGGTTGAGTTTTAAACTAATATGTAGGAATTTTATAGCATTATGCTGGTGGTATAAATTACAATTTGGTAGTTATATAGACATTATTACATTAAAAAGAGAAAAGTGTTAATTTGAATGGAAAATCAGTTCAAATTGTTAGCGGACACCATGTCACATTTGGAGAGCCCCTGTGTGCCTAAACATTGGGGCTCCCCCACAAGTGACCCCATTTTGGAAACTAGACCCCCCAGGGAACATATCTAGATGAATGGTGAGCATATTGAACCCCACATGCTTTACAAATTGATCTGTGAATATGGAAAAAGTACTTTTTTTTTATTTCTAGAATTATTTCTAGAAAGAAAATGACATAGGACTCCGCCATATTTTTGGTCCAGCCAGGTACAACTTGGCAGCTACGGACTGCCACCAGCCCCCAGCTGCCTCGTCATACCTGGCTGGAACCAAAAATACAGCGAAGCCTATTTTTTTTTATTTCTAGAACTAATTCTAGAAAAAAAAATACGAGGGGCTCCGCCATATTTTTGGTCCAGCCAGGTACAACTAGGCAGCTGGGGTCTGGAATCCTCAGCATAGTGAGGCCCAAGCATTCTGGACCCCATATGCTGCGAATTGCAGCCCGCAGCCGCCCCAGAAAATGGCGCATTCATTGAAGTGCCATTTTCTGGCACTGTACCCACGCTCTTCCAGTTGCCCTGGTGCCGGTGGCTAACTGGGTAATAAAGGGGTTAATGCCAGCTTTTTATTGGCAGCTGGCACTAAGCCCGAGATTCATAATATAGGGCCAATGTTAGACCCGCCATTAGGAATCTCTAGTACGGTAAATAGTCAATAAATACACACAGAGAAAAATCTTTTTTTTGGAAAAAAAAACACAGACACAATTCGGACTCCATCTTTATTATAAAAAGATCCGACGTAGTCCACAACGAAGGTCCCACGACGCTCGATCGCTCCGACGTAGTCCATAACGAAGGTCCCACGACGTTCAATTGTCTCCGACGTAGTCCACAACGAAGGTCCCACGACGCTCGATCGCCTTTGCTTTCAGATCGCTACTCTGGAGCCCGATCCGCCAGCATGGTGATCGAGCTGCAGAAAGTGATCTGAGACCCCAGGCGCAGTGACCCACTATGTGCATCACTGCGCCTGGGCTGCCAGATCGCTTTCTGCAGCTCGATGCCCATGCAGGGAGATCGGGCTGCAGAGCAGCGATCTAAGAGCCTGGGCGCAGTGACCCACTATGTGCATCACTGCGCCCAGGCTGTCAGATTGCTTTCTGCAGCTCGATCCCCCTGCATGGGGATCGAGTTGCGGAAAGCGATCTGGCAGCCCAGGCGCAGTGATGCACATAGTGGGTCACTGCGCCCAGGGTGTCAGATCACTTTCTGCAGCTCGATGCCCATGCAGGGAGATCGGGCTGCAGAGCAGCGATCTAAGATCCTGGGCGCAGTGACCCACTATGTACATCACTGCACCCAGGCTTCAGATTGCTTTTTGCAGCTCGATCCCCCTGCATGGGGATCGAGTTGCAGAAAGCGATCTGGCAGCCCAGGCGAAATGATACACATAGTGGGTCATTGCGCCCGGGGTGTCAGATCACTTTGTGCAGCTCAATGCCCATGCAGGGAGATCGGGCTGTAGAGCAACGATCTAAGAGCCCGGACGCAGAGACCCACTAGGTGCATCATGCGCCCGGGCTGTCAGATTGCTTTCTGCAGCTCTATCCCCAGGATCCAGCTGCAGAAAGTGATCTGACAGCTCCAGCACAGTGATCCACAGTGATCACATAATGGTCACTGTGGATCACTGTGCTGGAGCTGTCAGATCATTCCCTGCAGCTAGATCCTCAGGATCAGCTGCAGAAAGTGATCTGACAGATCCAGCACAGTGATCACATAATGGTCACTGTGGATCACTGTGCTGGAGCTGTCAGATCACTTCCCTGCAGCTAGATCCTCAGGATCCAGCTGTAGAAAGTGATCTGACAGATCCAGCACAGTGATCCACAGTGATCACATAATGGTCACTGTGGATCACTGTGCTGGAGCTGTCAGATCACTTCCTGCAGCTAGATCCTCAGGATCCAGCTGTAGAAAGTGATCTGACAGATCCAGCACAGTGATCCACAGTGATCACATAATGGTCACTGTGGATCACTGTGCTGGAGCTGTCAGATCACTTCCTGCAGCTAGATCCTCAGGATCCAGCTGTACAAAGTGATCTGACAGATCCAGCACAGTGATCCACAGTGATCACATAATTGTCACTGTGGATCACTGTGCTGGATCTGTCAGATCACTTTCTACAGCTGGATCCTAAGGATCTAGCTGTAGAAAGTGATCTGGCAGCTCCAGCACAGAGTTGTCAGATCGTGGAAGCGGCGGGAGAGAAGAGGAGCGGGACGCAGCGGTGCAGAACGGAGCGCGGCCGCCGGAGGGGTGAGTGGGAGAGGCGATCGCCGCTCCGGTGATCGGGGGGGCAGGAAGGGGGAAGAGGGGGGTTGACAGGAGATGGGGGGCACTTAGGAGGAAGCGGGGGCAGTGAGGAGGAGGTGGGCGGCAGGAAGAGGAAGCGGGCACAGGGACAGGAAGCGGGCGGCAGGGACAGGAAGAGGGGGGGTAAGAAAGATGAAGAGGGGGCAGGAAAGAGAGGTGGGGGACGGGGGGGAGTTAGAGGATGACAGGGGAGAAGATCGGAGGGTAGGGATAGCAGCGGCAGGCAGGGAAGCATTACAGGTGCGGTGATTTTCACTTTCACTTTTGAGTGCCAATCACCGCGCCTGTAGCCGGGGGGGTGGGGGTGGGGGCAAATCGACCCCCCCTGGAGTGTTGTACAACTCCCATGTACCTGCAGGCCGAAGGACAGGTCAGTGACACCCTCACTCGGCCTGCAGGAGCCCGATCATTCCATGGCCCACCCCCTGGGCCATGGGTCGGAAATGAACTTGTTTTCATGGCCCAAACGGTGGGCCAAGGGTCGTGAAGGGGTAAAGGATTTTTCTTGTGGTGGTTTCCCGAAGGCAAAGAGACAAAAGGTGAAAAGACAATCGCTGAACTGTTTGCATTTCTTTCTGCTTTTCTATTTTTCTATGCCCATATCCCTACCCATATATCTAAGTAAGCTGGTTTTTGTTATGTAACGTTTAAGCCACGAGCCTCCCGTTCCGAGAAGAAGCACACTTGTAATGTGTTATTGTTATATGCATTATAAAAAAATGTTTGAGCTTTTGTGTACCATCTAACCCGGTACTAGCACTGGGACGTGATATCCTTTGCTCAGGGGGAGTGTGGCGTCCCTGCGGACCGGTCACCACTAGATGGCGCAGCAGCCAGGAACGGTAAGTTGGTCACCCCAAAACACACACCCAACACACTCCAATCCCAAGACTAGTGACTCTATACCCAGCAGTGGGATGTCGGGAGGAGACAAGTGGAGGGTGGAGAAGTTAGAACAATACCCGATTAGGGGAGGCAACAAAAAGAGACAACACCAAGTTCAGTAAGCCAGTCAGCCAAGAGACACTAGAGAGTCAAGTTCAGTCAGGAGGAGAGGCAAGGTGAGAACACCATCATACAACACTGAGAGGACACGGACCCAGTGGCCTGTGCCACCTTAAGGTTTGTCCGAGTCCCGGGCTGTAAACCGGGGTGAGAGAAGGAAGGAGTCCAAGGTGTACTCGAATCAGCGGGGACACTGAGGGACTGGGCCGGAACCAGAGTGCCGGCTCTGCTAAAGTGCCCAAGAAGCTCTATGCTCCAACCACAGACCCCAGCAGGGTGCGGGGTCTTTATGTCCCACAACCCAACCTCCAGCGCAGTGAAAGTAAGGCCGCCATATTAGGACTAATAGACCTGACAGGTCACCCACTGAAAGCCCATGGCCACTGGACCGTAGCTAGCATGGGGACAGACCGAAAAGGCCCATGAAAGGAACACGAAAGGGGGTGATTTTGATAAGCCATCCCGGCTGCTTAGACCACACTGGAGCCGCCACTGTACTATCTGTTAATTAACCCTCTGCTGAGAAAGACAGTAAACCCGGTTAAAGCTCTATGTGCTGTGTGAGACTGTGATTACTGCGCCTGAAGGGAGATAGACTGATTTTGTGAACAGGCAGCAGGAGACTACCTGATTGTATCGTAAACCCTACACCCCCACAAGCTCTGCATTACAATAGACTTTACGGTTGCACTGGGTACTCGCTTTCCTCGTGGAGAGCAGAAGCCATCCTTGCTGCTACTCTCATCATCCCCAGGAGTCCCGACTGCAGCAGCGGCTATCCTGGCCGCATTCCACGGGTGGCGTCACAACAACTGTTTATTTTTTTGCTTTTATTTTAGTTTTCTCCATTTTTCTCATTTACCCTTTTATCTGCTCGCCCGACGAGGGGATCACAGACCGGGTCACGCCACTTTGACATCCCGCAGCCCCAGACGACGAGAGGACCCAGTTCCGAATACCCCACAGTCCCCGCCAGGGGTGAGACACAGACCCTTGCCCACCGGTGTGTAACCACCAGCACTTCGGCCCCTGTGTATAACATCCAACCCCTCACCCCTATTGTATAACATCCAGCCCGCGATATATAACATGTATAACCTTCAGCCCCTCGCCCCTAGTCCATGGTGTATAACATCCAGCCCCTTGTCCATGGTGTAAAACATGCAGCCCCTCACCCCCTGGTGTACAACCACCAGCCCTTTGCCCCCGATGGATAACATCCAGCTTCTTGCCCCAGCGTATAACATCCAGCCCCTTGTCCATGGTGTAAAACATTCAGCCCCTTGTCCATTGTGGATAACATCCAGCCCCTCGCCCCTTAGTGTATAACCACCAGCACTTCACCCCATGGATACAACATCCAGCCTCTCACCACCCGGTGTATAACCTCCTGCCCCTCGCCCCCAATGTATAATCTCCAGTCCTTCACTCCCAGTGTATAACTTCTGGCCCTGCGCCCCTGGTATATAACCTCCGGCCCCTCGCCTGCAGTGTATATCTTCCGGTCCCTTGTCCCCAGTGTATAACCTCCAGTCCTCACACCCAGTGTATAACCTCCAGTGTATAACTTTTAGCCCCTCATCCTCAGTAAAAAACCTCCAGCCCCTCACCTCCCAGTGTATAACAACCAACCCCTTGCCTCCAGTATATAACCTCCAGCCTCTCGCCCTCAGTGTATAACCTCTGGCCTCTCACCCACAGTTTATAACATCCAGCTCCTCATCCTCGGTGTATAACATCCAACCCTCGGCCCCTGGTGTATAACTTCCAACCCCTCACCCCCCCGGTGTATAACTGCAAGCCTTTTGCCTCTGGTGTATAACATTCAGCTCCTCCTTTCCCACTGTATAACTTCCAGCCCCTAACCCCCAGTGTATAACCTCTGGCCTCTCACCCCCGGTGTATAAAATCAAGCCCTCGTTGTATAACCTCCTGCCTCTCGCCCTCAGTGTATAACCTCTGGCCTCTTACCCCCGGTGTATAACATCCAGCCCTTCACCCCCGTTGTATAATATCCAACCCCTCGCCTCCCGGTGTATAACCGCAAGCCCTTCGCCCCCAGTGTATAACCTCCGGCCGCTTGTCCCTGATGTATCACCTCCAGACCCACTCCCTGATGTATAACCTCTAGGCCATCACCTCCCCAGTGAATAACCTCCAGCCTCTCATCCCCAGTATATAATAATAATAATTTATTCATTAATATAACGCTATTAATTCCATAGCACTTTACATACATGCGTATATTGTGGCACCCCTATGGGAAGGCGCCACAGGGAGGTACTGCACCCCAAACAGAAGGTGTAGTGCCTCCGTAGCCATGGATACGGGGTTTCATGCAGAGTCTGTCCTAAGCACCCATACACTAGCCCACCTTAGCATAGGGACCGTATATTCAGTAGGTCCAGGGGGTGGAGCTTAAAGTATAGCGGGAGACTTGAGTGACAGTTGAGATAATTCTAGTCGGACAGTGCTGTGAGGTCATGACAGGAGGGCACCTCCTTGGAGAAGGGTGACCCAGAAACGGAGGGCACAATACAGGACTGGTTGGAGCCGGCTGGGGAGTCCGGGTCAGCACCGGTATACCAGAGCCGAGGCAGTCAGAGGTCTATCCCTGACTGTGAACCAACAAGCTGTGGGACCAACAGAAGGAAGCCATAGCGCCACAGACTGTACCTCTTCCTCAGTTCCAAAAAGATCCAGGACACATTAGGAAAAGGACCGAATTCCGGTGGCGGGAGGATTTGCTCGTTGTCGCTCCTGTCCGTACCGGTAAGGAACCGACCGTACCTAATAGTAACAGACCAGGGGACTGGCGAAGGAGCTGTTCAGAGTGGTGAATGAGAGTAAGAGGAACACAGACCCCGAAAGTTGTGAGAGGGCACCATCGAAAGACTATGCAAAGTTACCTCAAATCTGTGACTACGTCCCCGATAAACCAGACTGCACTGTGTACCTATTTTTCATCTGGAGACAGTAAAGAACTTCTTGAGCTGATCTAGTGTCTCTCCTCATTTGCTCTCCTGCCCGGAGGGCTCCTACAACACCGAAAAGGTGAGGACTCCTACTCCCGTCATCCTCACCTGCTGCCCTGAGGTAAAGCTCCACCTGTGGGGAGCTGTACTATTCTGAGCTGCACCTCCATCACATCAGCTGCAGCTTTGGTATCCACGTTACCAAGTACCACAGGTGGCGTCACGTTACTGTGGCGGCCCGCAACGAGTGCGTCACAAGCCATTAAATGCAGCCGCAATATTCTCTGACACAGCAGTCATATGGTTAACTTAGAGATCCAAAACCCTGCATCACTTAACATAGAGGGCCAATCCAAGGTCCTGGTGGGCGGAGTGCAAGGTTAGTGTGTAGGAGAAGTGCAGATTAGTCTAGAACAGAAGGAGTCTAGTCGAGACAAGAGAAAGACACAGACTTGAACTTGGAGTAGGAGCAGGGGCTCTGCACCCCGGTGCAGCCCCTGGGCCGTCACCGGTCGGGTGTTAGCACCTGAGGCCTCAACAACCGGGATCGAGCATCACCAACCACGGGTTCCAAAATACCCCCGTGCCCAACTCACAGCCGGTTCACTGGTACCGAAGCTGGCAGCAGTTCACCTCTGCTACGCGAACCAGAAGCGTGGAGGAGCAGCTTTACAGGAGCGCCCCACCACCAGCCAACTTCCAGTCGTCTAACCAGCGGTGTACCCACCGAGGGACCCAAGGCTCCCCAAAACATCCATAACGTACATCTTGGATAGGGATTGAAGCAGCCTCCCCGTACCCGACCTGGTATTCCTGGGCGACAATGGCAAAGACTTAGCTAGAATGGAGAAACACTACGGATCTCTGAGGGACACCTATCACTGCTGAGTCCACCCGGTCCACTACCCGTGAACTGTATACCATGTATTGCCTGCTGGTTACAGTAAAGACCCGTTACAGAGACTTTCTGTGTCCGTGCTTCCTTATGATTGCATCCGTCCGCACTCAAGGTAACCGCAGCTGCCGCACAACATCTTGAGCAGCTCCAGCCTCCGGGATCACCGCTCAGCCTGTGGGGAGCGTTCCATCTTGCTGCTGTCCATCCCCCGGAGGTTCCGCAGCGTCGGTAACGATTACTGAACTACTCATAGGTGGCGTCACGAATAAATTAACCCCTTTAATCTGTTCCTACAAGACGTCTTCAACTTTTGATCTGCACTCAACCGGGCCCTACTACCGGCAGGCGCGGCCCACCCGTGACAAGGAGGAAGGAGCTACAGCCTGTCTAAACCAGAGTCCACGGGCCAGCGGTGAGTCATTACCATTCCCCCATCCATCATCATCCCCTACCAACCCTGCCATTGAGGGTCCAGGGCAACCGACCAGCCGTGATCCCCCATCGAAGTAGCCATCAGCCCCGGTATCCGTGTACCCCCTACCCTGTCGACCGACTCAATATGACCTCTGGCTCCTCACCCCCAGTGTATAACCTCCGCCCCCCCCCTATGCCATCTGCCTTTACCATAACAAGTCCGATCATGACATTTCTTCCTCCTGAATCTACACCTGCTGTGAGTGATATTACTGAGAAAAGGAAGGCACTGCAGCAACCCAGCCATGAAGTAGAGATCCTGAGAGCTGAGGAGCAGAGGACAGAAAAGTCCCCACCACTCTGCTGACCCCAAACCTACAGAGACCAGACCTCCTCTGGTAACAGCACAAACACTGCGCCCACTGGGACCTTCATGGCCGAGCAGCTGCAGCCGTACATCACCAGGCACAATGCTGAGCATCAGATGGAGCGGTGTAAAGTTTTGGAGATGTCTTTCAGGGGTCGACCTCAGTCCCTTTGCTCTATTGACGGGAAATTGTAATGCCTCAGCATACAAGAGAACAGATGAAATCTTTATCTAGGCAATGTTGTACTGTTGTTTAGCAGTATGTGGTAGCATTATATGGCAGTATTATGTGCACAGTATCACTTAGCATTTTTTTCTCCTACAACAATATATTACCCGGAGTCTCTACAAATGTTCATATTGTCCTGATTAATCAAAAAAGTGAGCACTCAAACGCGCACATTTCCTGACTGTACACCAGGGGCGTAACTACAATAGGTGCAGGGGTTGCGATCGCACCTGGGCCCTGCAGCCTAGGGGGGCCCCAAAAATGCCAAAAAGACTAATACTATTAAAGATTTGCAATAATTGGGGGCCCCATTGGAGCTTTCGCATCAGGGCCCCTGGGCCTGAAGTTACGCCATTGCTGTACACCATTTGGGCAACATCGTATGGTCAGTTTTTGTACCTAGCAGTAATACACATAAATCTGATTTGATCATTGTACAATGAAAAATTTCCAATTTTGATGATAATTCATAACATCTCTGCTTGCTGTCAATGAATACTCGGGAAGTTGTGGTTTGTTATAATACATCAAGCAATTCTTAAGAGCTTTTCCTTAGTCGGTGCATAGAGAGAATGCAATATTATGAAAGTTCAGTAAAAATCCCAATAATCCTGAAGTCATTAATAAATATTGTACCATACTGTGAATTCTCCTGCTCTGCACACCAGTCATGTAAGAAGCTTATACAGTACAATAATAATTCATGTCCACTGTTCTGCAATTTTAAAGGATATCCAGCAGAAGGCGCCATTGTCAGTAAAGTTTCATACAAGGTTTAAGACAGTGACTGGAGAAAGGATAGACAAGCCTTTCTGCAGTCATATGCTCTATTTCTTTCATAAAGCTGATTTTGCAGACTCTGATCTTGTAGTTATCAAGATATTTGTCTGAAATGGTCTGAAAAATGCAAAATTAGAGAAGAATCGGTAAGGAAAGAAAAGAGGACTAGTCTGTAACCACCACCTGCAAAACTATTCCCTTTTTGGGGGGTTGTATTGCTCTTCTTCGTAGAGTACTACTGTGTCCTTTTCAGTTTCAATGTTGTCATTAATAAAGTTTCTCATACAAACTACAGATCACACATTTCGCTACACATCATAACAAAATGTAATTTTCATTCAAAATTGCTTCTGCTTTCAAACACAATAGGTGATGTCACAGCTCACCTCCTCCTGTACAATGATTGATAACACCTCTATATACAGTAGATAACACAGGATCCACCATTCACAATAGGTGATGTCACAGCTCACCTCCTCCTGTACAATGACTGATAACACCTCTATATACAGTAGATAACACAGGATCCACCATTCACAATAGGTGATATCACAGCTCACCTCCTCCTGTACAATGACTGATAACACCTCTATATACAGTAGATAACACAGGATCCACCATTCACAATAGGTGATATCACAGCTCTCCTCCTCCTCCTGTACAATGACTGATAACACCTCTATATACAGTAGATAACACAGGATCCACCATTCACAATAGGTGATGTCACAGCTCACCTCCTCCTGTACAATGACTGATAACACCTCTATATACAGTAGATAACACAGGATCCACCATTCACAATAGGTGATATCACAGCTCACCTCCTCCTGTACAATGACTGATAACACCTCTATATACAGTAGATAACACAGGATCCACCATTCACAATAGGTGATATCACAGCTAACCTCCTCCTCCTGTACAATGACTGATAACACCTCTATATACAGTAGATAACACAGGATCCACCATTCACAATAGGTGATATCACAGCTCACCTTTCCTGTACAATGACTGATAGCACCTCTATATACAGTAGATAACATAGGATCCACCATTAACAATAGGTGATGTCACAGCTCACCTCCTCCTCCTGTACAATGACTGATAAAACATATATATACAGTAGATAACACAGGATCCACTATTCACAATAGGTGATGTCACAACTCACCTCCTCCTTCTGTACAATGACTGATAACACCTCTATATACAGTAGATAACACAGGATCCACCATTCACAATAGATGATATCACAGCTCACCTTCTCCTGTACAATGACTGATAACACCTCTATATACAGTAGATAACACAGGATCCACCATTCACAATAGGTGATATCACAGCTCACCTCCTCCTCCTGTACAATGACTGATAACACCTCTATATACAGCAGATAACACAGGATCCACCATTCACAATAGGTGATATCACAGCTCACCTCCTCCTCCTGTACAATGACTGATAACACCTGTATATACAGTAGATAACACAGGATCCACCATTCACAATAGGCGATATCATAGCTCATCTCTTCCTGTACAATGACTGATAACACCTCTATATACAGTAGATAACACAGGATCCACCATTCACAATAGGTGATATCACAGCTCACCTCTTCCTCCTGTACAATGACTGATAACACCTCTATATACAGTAGAGAACACAGGAGCCACCATTCACAATAGATGATATCACAGCTCACCTCCTCCTCCTGTACAATGACTGAAACACCTCTATATACAGTAGAGAACACAGGAGCCACCATTCACAATAGGTGATATCACAGCTCACCTTCTCCTGTACAATGACTGATAACACCTCTATATACAGTAGATAACACAGGATCCACCATTCACAATAGGTGATATCACAGCTCACCTCTTCCTCCTGTACAATGACTGATAACACCTCTATATACAGTAGATAACACAGGATCCACCATTCACAATAGGTGATATCACAGCTCACCTCCTCCTCCTGTACAATGACTGATAACACCTGTATATACAGTAGATAACACAGGATCCACCATTCACAATAGGCGATATCATAGCTCACCTCTTCCTGTACAATGACTGATAACACCAGAATAATGAGAGAGAATGATTTAATGCATCTCTATTACTTTCTACAGTCACACGTTTACCTACATTTCATTAGTATTTGGTACCATTGCCCTTAAATTGTATGACTTGCGTGAAACGTTTTGGATCCTTGACCAAGTTTCTCACAATAGCTGGTAAGAATTTGGGCCCGTTCCTCCTGACAGATCTGGTGTAACTGAGCCATGTTGTCTTTTCAGTTGCCCATACATTTTCAATAGGATTGAGATCAGGGCTTTGTGGTCGCTCCAAAACATTGACTTTGTTATCTTTAAGCCACTTTATAACCAGTTTGGCAGTATGCTTCGGGCCATTGTCCATTTGGAAGACCCATTTCCGTCCAAGCTTTAACTTCCTGGCTGATGTCTTGAGAGGGTTCATTATTGACACTTAATCTTCTTTTCTCATCTATTTTATGGAGTGCACTAGTCCCTCCTGTAACAAAACTACCCCACAACATGATATTGCCACTCCCTTGTTTCACAGTTGGGATGGTGTTCTTAGGCTTCCAAGCTTCTCCCTTTTTCCTCCAAATGTAACGATGGTCATTATTGCCAAACGGTTCAATTTTAATTTTGTGAGACCACAGGATGTCTCAAAAAATGTAGGTCTTTGTTCCTGTGTGAATTTACAAAAACTAATCTGGCTTTTTTTATGTTTCAATTGGAGTAATGCATTCTTCCTGGCAGAGTGGTCTTTCAATCCATGTTGATACAGTACTCATTTCACTGTGGATAGTGACACAATCTTACCAGCTTCCACCATCATCTTCACCAGGTCTTTGCTTTTATTCTTGGGCTGATATGCACATGTCGGACCAAAGAACATTCATCTCTGGGACACAGAACCCATCTCCTTCCTGAGCGGTATGATGGCTGGACATTGCCATTGTGTTTGTACTTGCATATAATTGTTTGTACAGATGAACGAGGCAGCTTCAGGTATCTAGAAATTGCACTCAAAGATCAACCAGATTTGTGCAAGTCCACAATCCTCTTCCTGACATGTTGGATGATTTATTTAGGCTTGCCCATGATTCTACACAAAAAAGCTGTGTGTTTCTGGTGTGTATTAAAACACACCCACAAGTGTGTCTCTAATTAACTCAGATGTTGCCAATAAACCTATCAGAAGCTTCCAAACACATGACATTATCATATTATATGGGCTGTCAAAAACTGCTTAAAGCCATAGTAATCTTAGTGTATTTAAACTTGTGACTTTGCAGAAAGTAATAAAAATTCCTTAAAACATTCTCTCTCATTATTCTGACATTTGGCAAAGCTAAATAATAATATACCATAATTGCTATATGTTATTTTACTTTCCACCTTCCTCTCTAAGTAGGAGCATGATCATTGTTTCAGCTCTATAACAGAATGAATGAACCTGGTCAAGATCCTAATCCAGGACTGGAAGTGGAGCACCAACCACAAGACAACCTCCAGCTGCCTTGGAAGGAGTAGCTGTACTTTTATGGGAGGCAAAGGGTAAGCAGAGCACTACTGCCAGTTATGGGTGACATTGTCATTACCATTTTGAATGTCATCATCCTTCCAGAGGGTGTAGGTTTTGCAGGTTATTTTGAGCCCTTGAGGTTATCATTTATTATGAGGGGCTACTGAGCCTCAGCTCTAATAGCTCCTCATATATGGTAGGGATGTTATATCTATAGGTTGCCAATACATATTAAATAAATGCTGTGGAGATGGGTCGTCAGGTGACAAATGCCTCTTTATTGAGGGCTATGGCTGTTACTACACTTACAGACAAGTATTAATGGGATCTGCTGGTCATCAAATATGTATATAGAACTCCCATAGCCGGCTTCACCTATGTATCAGTTGTGCGGTCGCACAGGGTGACAGCTGCCAGGGTCAGTTTCACTTTCTGCTCCACTGCATTCTGCTGCGCCCCTGACTGTTACTCTGAAGGCTGGAGAGGAGTGTGGGGGTGGGAGAAACAATCTCCATCAGAGGCTATGCTGCCAGTGTGAAATGGGGGCAGAGGGGCAAAAATCAGTTCCTGCCCACACTGAAATAATACAGTGCTTGTGGTGCAGGACCTGCGATGACGTCAGACCATGTGACCTGTGTGCAAGGATCCTTAGAGTTTTTCTGTCTGGAAGCAACAGGATGTAAAGAAAAAGCTGGAGGAGATGGAGACTTGTGTGACAGGTAATAAGGAAGGATGGGACATGGGAGATGTGGGGAACAGAATATGGGATACAGGCTATGTGATGTGGGGTCGAGAATGTGGGGGTACAGGCTGTGTGATGTGGGGAACAGAATATGGGGTACAGGTTGTGATGTGCGGTACAAAATATGGGGGTACAAGCTGTTTGATGTGGGGTATGGGCTGTGTGATGTGGGGTACACAATATGGGGTAGAGGCTGTGTGATGTGGGGTACAGAATATAGGGGACAGGCTGTGTGATGTGGGAGTACAGGCCATGTTATGTGGGGGAACAAGCTGTGAGATGTGGGGTAGAGAATGTGGGGGTATGGGCTGTGGGATACAGGCTGTGTGATGTGGGGTACAAAATGTGGGGGTACACGCTTTGTGATATGGGGTACAGAATTTGGGGTTACGGGCTGTGTGATGTAGGGTACACAAAATGTGGGTTTACAGGCTGCGTGATGTGGGGTATGGGCAGTGTAAGATATGGGGATATGGGCTGTGTGATGTGGGATACAGAAAGTGGGGTATGGGCTGTGTGATGTTGAGTACAGATGTGGGGGTATGGCTGTGTGTTATGGGATACAGAAAGTGGGGGTATGGGCTGTGTGATGTGGGATATAGGCTGTGTTATGTGGGGTACAAAATGTGGGGGTACAGGCTTTGTGACATGGGGTATAGAATTTGGGTTATGGGCTGTGTGATGTAGGGTACAGAATGTGGGGGTATGGGCTGCGTGCTGTGGGGTACAGAATGTGGGTTTATAGGCTGTGTGAGATATGGGGTAAAGCCTGGGTGATGTGGGGTATGGGCAGTGTAATATGTGGGGTGTGGGGTACAGAATGTGGGGGTACAGGCTGTGTGAAGTAGGATACATGCTGTGTGATGGGTACAGAATGTGGGGAAACGGGCTGTGTGATGTAGGGTAGAGAATGTGGGGGTATGGGATGTGTGATATGAAGTACAAGCTGTGTGATGTGGGGTACAGAATGTGGGGGTATGGGCAGTGTGATGTGGGGTGCAAAATGTCGGGGTACAGGCTATGTAATGTGGGATACAGGCTGAGTGATGTGGGGTACAAAATGTGGGGGTACAGGCTTTGTGATATGGGGTACAGAATTTTTGGTTATGGGCTGTGTGATGGGTCCAAAATATGGGGGTACAGGCTGTGTGAAATATGGGGTAAGATCTTTGTGATGTGGGGTACGGGCTGAATAAGATGTGGGGTACAGAATGTGGGGGTATGGGCTGTGTGATATGGGATACAGAAAGTGGGAGTATGGGCTGTGTGATGTGGGATATAGGCTGTGTTATGTGGGGTACAAAATGTGGGGGTACAGGCTTTGTGACATGGGGTATAGAATTTGGGGTTATGGGCTGTATGATGTAGGGTACCGGATGTGTGATGTGGGGTACAAAATGTGGGAATACAGGCTGTGTGATGTGGGGCACAGAATGTAGGGGTACGGGCTGCGTGCTGTGGGGTACAGAATGTGGGTTTATAGGCTGTGTGAGATATAGGGTAAAGCCTGGGTGATGTGAGGTATGGGCAGTGTAATATGTGGGGTGTGGGGTACAGAATGTGGGGGTACAGGCTGTGTGAAGTGGGATACATGCTGTGTGATGGGTACAGAATGTGGGGAAACGGGCTGTGTGATGTAGGGTAGAGAATGTGGGGGTATGGGATGTGTGATATGAAGTACAAGCTGTGTGATGTGGGGTACAGAATGTGGGGGTATGGGCAGTGTGATGTGGGGTGCAAAATGTCGGGGTACAGGCTATGTAATGTGGGATACAGGCTGTGTGATGTGGGGTACAAAATGTGGGGGTACAGGCTTTGTGATACGGGGTACAGAATTTTTGGTTATGGGCTGTGTGATGGGTCCAAAATATGGGTGTACAGGCTGTGTGAAATATGGTGTAAGAGCTTTGTGATGTGGGTACGGGCTGAATAAGATGTGGGGTACAGAATGTGGGGGTACAGACTGTGCGAGATATGGGGTATGGACTGTGTGATGTGGGGTACAGGCTGTGTGATGTGGGGTACAAAATGTGGGGGTATGGGCTGCGTGATGTGGGGGTACAGTCTATGAGATGTGGGGTACAGGATGTGAGGGATGATAATAGAGGTGTCTACTCAGTATACAAAGTGGGCAGTACACCAAGTAAGGACTGTGAGAGCAACTAGGTAAGCAGTATACGGGACAGTGTGAGGGCACACTATGGGGAAAGCAGTATACAAGGGACAGTGTGAGGGCACATTATGGAGGAGGTAAGGTATGAAAAGGGAGAACAGTTTGGACAGGGGGTAGCGTGGGGAGGGGCATGGAAGATGTTGACAGTGTAGGGGACATGTCCATATTGCAGTTACATTGGTAGCTTGGACCGTGTATACAGTGTTGGCCAAAAGTATTGACACCCCTGCAATTCTGTCAAATAATACTCGTTTCTTCCTGAAAATGATTGCAATCACAAATTCTTTGGTATTATTATCTTCATTTAATTTGTCTTCAATGAAAAAACACAAAAGAGAATGAAGCAAAAAGCAAACATTGATAATTTCACACAAAACTCCAAAAATGGGCCGGATAAAAGTATTTGCACCCTAAGGCCAATACTGGCACAATCTTTGAGCCAATCGCTAATGAACTGCTTTTGATCGCTTAACGCGATATCGTTTGTGCATCGCAGTGTAATCAAGCGATTTACATGTACAAATGCTGTGATTGATGCAATTTGTGACGAGCTCAAATCAGATAATCGCTTGATCAATCTGCATCCATCGCTGTTTGAAGGCCTCCACGATAAGATCTCCAGCAGCAGGCTGCTGGGAGATGTCTATGGTAACGTGGTTACATTGCGCGCGCGCCTAGTAACGATGTTACCAGTTCGCGATTTCGCTGCTCAACACGCTGGTGTTCTGTGTTACAGCTCACAGCGTTTGACGATTTGTTTCGATGCGGTCAGTGATCGCTAACAATATCGCTCATAAGATTGATGCGTGTGACGTGGCCTTTAGCCTAATACTTGGTTGCACAACCTTTAGCCAAAATAACTGCGATCAACCGCTTCTGGTAACCATCAATGAGTTTCTTACAATGCTCTGCTGGAATTTTAGACCATTCTTCTTTGGCAAACTGCTCCAGGTCCCTGATATTTGAAGGGTGCCTTCTCCAAACTGCCATTTTTAGATCTCTCCACAGGTGTTCTATGGGATTCTGGTCTGGACTCATTGCTGGCCACTTTAGAAGTCTCCAGTGCTTTCTCTCAAACCATTTTCTAGTGCTTTTTGAAGTGTGTTTTGGGTCATTGTCCTGCTTGAAACCCATGACCTCTGAGGGAGACCCAGCTTTCTCACACTGGGCCCTACATTATGCTGTAAAATTTGTTGGTTTCTTCAGACTTCATAATGCCATGCACACGGTCAAGCAGTCCAGTGCCAGAGGCAGCAAAGCAACCCCAAAACATCAGGGAACCTCCGCCATGTTTGACTGTAGGGACCGTCTTCTTTTCTTTGAATGCCTCTTTTTTTCTCCTTAAACTCTATGTTGATGCCTTTGCCCAAAAAGAGAGAACATTCTTCCAAAACGTTTTAGGCTTTCTCAGGTAAGTTTTGGCAAACTCCAGCCTGGCTTTTTTATGTCTCAGGGTAAGAAGTGGGGTCTTACTGGAGTCTCCTATATACAGTCCCATTTCATTCAGACGCCGACGGATAGTACGGGTTGACACTGTTGTACCCTCGGACTGCAGGGCAGCTTGAACTTGTTTGAATGTTAGTCGAGGTTCTTTATCCACCATCCGCACAATCTTAGTTGAAATCTCTCGTCAATTTTTCTTTTCCGTCCACATCTAGGGAGGTTAGCCACAGTGCCATGGGCTTTAAACTTCTTGATGACACTGCCACGGTAGACACAGGAACATTCAGGTCTTTGGAGATGGACTTGTAGCCTTGAGATTGCTCATGCTTCCTCACAATTTGGTTTCTCAAGTCCTCAGACAGTTCTTTGGTCTTCTTTCTTTTCCCATGCTCAATGTGGTACACACAAGGACACAGGACAGAGGTTGAATCAACTTTAATCCATGTCAACTGGCTGCAAGTGTGATTTAGTTATTGCCAACACCTGTTAGGTACCACAGGTAAGTTACAGGTGCTGTTAATTACACAAATTAGGAAGCATCACATGATTTTTCTAACAGTGCCAATACTTTTGTCCACCCCCTTTTTTATGTTTGGTGTGGAATTATATCCAATTTGGCTTTAGGACAATTCTTTTTGTGTTTTTTCATTGAAGACAAATTAAATGAAGATAATAATACAAAGAATTTGTGATTGCAATCATTTTCAGGAAAAAATTGAGTATTATCTGACAGAATTGCAGGGGTGTCAATACTTTTGGCCAACACTGTGGCCTTGATTTTAATGGGATGGTTTGAAGGATATTTTCATAAGGAAAAACAGTGATGCAGCCATAGTTTATGTGGGGGGGGGGAATGGTGCAGTGACACAGTATATGAAGGGGACAGTAAGGAGGGCATGCATCATAACAGAGACAGGTTGGGGAGGTGCACTTTTTGGGCAGGGAGTATAGTGGGGTTAATATTTATTGAGGTATACAATATAAAGCTTATTTAGTGTAAAGCATATGCAGATTTTTTTTTATTTAGGTGTAATTATAATGATGCTGTTATTTTTAAGGGCATCGTGTTGGTATGTGCTGTAGAAGACCAAAGAATCTGGAAGTCTGCAGAGACGAGCTGTCAATGGGAAAAGTCATCATGGCGTCTGAACCAGATGAAGAAGAATCAGATGAGCCAATTCCAATCAGAGAAGAAGTCAACCAATAAGGCACCTGGATCTAAGGGTAAATTTATACTGGGCAATTGCTGCCTTTAAACGACTGCTAGCCGGTTATATGAACATGATCCTCAGTCGTAGAATAGCCTTTGAGGCAGACTTGTGAATCCTCATAGCATGTGTACTGTGTGCTATCAGGGTTACCGGTGTCAGCAGTGAGAGCGGGCTGTCATGTGATCTCAGCTGTGTATTTTCACACTTCTGGCCACATTCTGACTCGATGTACACGGCCTCCCTCACTCAGTTCACTTGTATCAAAGACAAACTTGGGCAACCCCTTTAATGTGCTCCTTCTGTGCACAAGTTATAGCATTGTTATTGTCATGAGCTCAATGATTGGGTTCTTTATCAATGTAATGATCTTGCTGCAGAGAACAACAGACACTGGAGTGGGGGCAAAGACTTGATGTTGGATCTGTGGAGGGTACACCAGGCCTTTTTTTTCTTTTTTGCAACAACTGTGACACAACTTTCCAGAAAACCCCATTAAGCTATACATACACGTTAAATAGCTACAGACTCATATAGAAAACCATATTTTTTACATATGAGAAAAACCTGATGGTTTATTTAAAGGGAACCTGACCTCACAAACTGACCCCCCCGCATCTTTAGACCTGTCCCTGCACCCCCTCTTATCATTTCTAGCCATCCCTTTTGAAGAAAAAAATCGATTTTGTGAAGTAGAGAAAAAGCTATATTTACCTCGTCCTGTGTGAGTTCTCTGTTTCTGAATTAGTCTCAAAGGCTGGCCAGTCTGCTGTTCCCTTGTAATTATGCACGCCCCTCTCTGCTTGCTAAGTGCCTGGTGGCCGCGTCATGAAAGGGGGCGGGACTAACGGCATGCCACGATTTAGCCCCGCCCCTTCCATGACGCGGCCAGGCTCTTAGCAAGGCAGCAACCTGAGAGGGGTGTGCATAATTACAAGGGAGCAGCAGATTGGCACGCCTTTGAGACTAATTCAGAAACAGAGAAATCACACAGGACGAGGTGAATATAACCTTTTCTCTACTTTACAAAATCGATTTTTTTTCTGCAAAAGGGATGGCTAGAAATGATGAAATGATAAGAGGGGGTGCAGGGGCAGGTATAAAGATGCAGGGGGGGGGGGGCAGGTTCCCTTTAACAGTTGCAGCATCCCTTTTTTCTCATAAAGAGCCAACAAATTACCAGTATACATTTCCAAACTTCTAACTGTTAGACAGTATAAAAAAAGACAAACTGCACTAGGATGACACACTGATGCTTTCAAAGTGCTCTCTGTTTTTTTGACAAACCCATTAATTTGAATAGGTAAGGTCCCTCTGCAAATCAGACGAAAAACAAATCTTCATCTGGGTGGGGGCACCAAAGGTCAAATTTGCACAGGCACCATTCAGCCTAAGGCCGGCCCTGAGAGCTCCTAACCCTTCTCCAATAGATCAAAGAACATCTGTCTGGATTTGAAATGGACCTCCTGGGTCATTGTGTGAAGGGCCCTCCTGGGTCATTGTGTGAAGGGCCCTCCTGGGTCATTGTGTGAAGGGATCTCCTGGGTCATTGTGTGAAGGGTCCTCCTGGGTCATTGTGTGAAGGGCCCTCCTGGGTCATTGTGTGAAGGGACCTCCTGGGTTATTGTGTGAAGGGCCCTCCTGGGTCATTGTGTGAAGGGACCTCCTGGGTCATTGTGTGAAGGGCCCTCCTGGGTCATTGTGTGAAGGGCCCTCCTGGGTCATTGTGTGAAGGGCCCTCCTGGGTCATTGTGTGAAGGGCCCTCCTGGGTTATTGTGTGAAGGGCCCTCCTGGGTCATTGTGTGAAGGGACCTCCTGGGTTATTGTGTGAAGGGCCCTCCTGGGTCATTGTGTGAAGGGACCTCCTGGGTCATTGTGTGAAGGGCCCTCCTGGGTCATTGTGTGAAGGGCCCTCCTGGGTCATTGTGTGAAGGGCCCTCCTGGGTCATTGTGTGAAGGGCCCTCCTGGGTTATTGTGTGAAGGGCCCTCCTGGGTCATTGTGTGAAGGGACCTCCTGGGTTATTGTGTGAAGGGCCCTCCTGGGTCATTGTGTGAAGGGACCTCCTGGGTCATTGTGTGAAGGGCCCTCGTGGGTCATTGTGTGAAGGGCCCTCCTGGGTCATTGTGTGAAGGGCCCTCCTGGGTCATTGTGTGAAGGGCCCTCCTGGGTCATTGTGTGAAGGGCCCTCCTGGGTCATTGTGTGAAGGGCCCTCCTGGGTCATTGTGTGAAGGGTCCTCCTGGGTCATTGTGTGAAGGGCCCTCCTGGGTCATTGTGTGAAGGGCCCTCCTGGGTCATGTGAAGGGCCCTCCTGGGTCATTGTGTGAAGGGACCTCCTGGGTTATTGTGTGAAGGGCCCTCCTGGGTCATTGTGTGAAGGGACCTCCTGGGTCATTGTGTGAAGGGACCTCCTGGGTCATTGTGTGAAGGGCCCTCCTGGGTCATTGTGTGAAGGGCCCTCCTGGGTCATTGTGTGAAGGGCCCTCCTGGGTCATTGTGTGAAGGGCCCTCCTGGGTCATTGTGTGAAGGGCCCTCCTGGGTCATTGTGTGAAGGGCCCTCCTGGGTCATTGTGTGAAGGGACCTCCTGGGTCATTGTGTGAAGGGCCCTCCTGGGTCATTGTGTGAAGGGCCCTCCTGGGTCATTGTGTGAAGGGCCCTCCTGGGTCATTGTGTGAAGGGCCCTCCTGGGTCATTGTGTGAAGGGCCCTCCTGGGTCATTGTGTGAAGGGCCCTCCTGGGTCATTGTGTGAAGGGCCCTCCTGGGTCATTGTGTGAAGGGCCCTCCTGGGTCATTGTGTGAAGGGTCCTCCTGGGTCATTGTGTGAAGGGCCCTCCTGGGTCATTGTGTGAAGGGACCTCCTGGATCATTGTGTGAAGGGACCTCCTGGATCATTGTGTGACGGGACCTCCTGGGTCATCGTGTGAAGGGCCCTCCTGGGTCATTGTGTGAAGGGCCCTCCTGGGTCATTTTGTGAAGGGCCCTCCTGGGTCATTGTGTGAAGGGTCCTCCTGGGTCATTGTGTGAAGGGCCCTCCTGGGTCATTGTGTGAAGGGACCTCCTGGATCATTGTGTGAAGGGACCTCCTGGATCATTGTGTGAAGGGACCTCCTGGGTCATCGTGTGAAGGGCCCTCCTGGGTCATTGTGTGAAGGGCCCTCCTGGGTCATTGTGTGAAGGGCCCTCCTGGGTCATTGTGTGAAGGGTCCTCCTGGGTCATTGTGTGAAGGGCCCTCCTGGGTCATTGTGTGAAGGGACCTCCTGGATCATTGTGTGAAGGGACCTCCTGGATTATTGTGTGAAGGGACCTCCTGGGTCATCGTGTGAAGGGACCTCCAGGGTCATCGTGTGAAGGGACCTCCTGGGTCATCGTGTGAAGGGACCTCCTGGGTCATCGTGTGAAGGACCTCCTGGGTCATCGTGTGAAGGGACCTCCTGGGTCATCGTGTGAAGGGATAGCTATTAAGTCTCTTCTTAAGTCTTCTTTTTGGCAAGCTAAACATTCCCAAACACTGTACCTGTTCCTCATGGGATATAGTTTGCAGATTGGTCAGCATTCTCCATTCTGGTCGCTCTTCTGAACTAGCTCCAGTTTGTTGATGTGTTTTTAAAAATATGGCGCACAGAACTGGGCACATTGTCCAAATGAGGTCTGACCAAACAGAAGAGGGGGATAATGACTTCACATGATCCAGACTCTATGCTTCTGTTAATACATTCCAGAATTGTGCTTGCCTTTGATGCTGCTGCATCTGCATGATGTAATAATAATAATAGTAATAATAATAAAACTTTATTTGTATAGCGCCAACATATTCCGCAGCACTTTACAGTACAATGGTACATATAAGAAAAATATACGGTACAGAAAGGTAATGCAGAATAGTAGTTACATACAATAAACATAGAATCAACTCAGGAAATACAATAAAAAGGCAAAAAATGAAGGTGACCCTGCTCGAAGGAGCTTACAATCTAAGACGGGATGGGAACACAAAGTACAGGGGCTTATAACAATGAATATCTAATGTTTAGGTGACTACTGTTAGGGAGAAGGATAGGCCGCCCTGAAGAGGTGTGTTTTTAGGGAGCGTCTGAAGCTATGCAAGTTGTGGATGGTCCTAATTTCTTGGGGTAGAGCATTCCAGAGGTTTGGTGCAGCTCGAGAGAAGTCTTGTAGTCGGGAATGGGAGGTTCGGATTAATGCTGATGTTAGTCTGAGGTCACGTTCAGAACGAAGGGGACGGGTGGGGTGGTAGACAGAGATGAGGGTGGAGAGGTAAGGAGGTGCCGCACCATGAATAGCTTTGTGGGTGACAACGAGCAATTTGAATTTGATCCTATAGTGAACAGGTAACCAATGTAGTGACTGGCACAGAGTAGAAACATCTGAGTAACGGTTTGCTAGATAGGTGATCCTGGCTGCTGCATTGAGGATAGACTGGAGAGGGGAAAGCTTACTATGGGGGAGGCCAACTAATAAAGAATTACAGTAGTCAAGGCGGGAATGAATCAGGGCCACGGTGAGGGTTTTAGTTGTTTCCATGGTGAGAAAGGGGCGGATTCAGGGGATGATGTTGCGGAAGAGGAGAATTGGATAGTTTAATAACAAGTGCCCGATCCTTTTGTTCTCCAGGCTGATAATCAGCTGCCACCAGGGGCGGACTGGCCCAGGTGACAGGGGGTATAGCCCACATTCAGGGCCGCCTCCCCACAGGAATGTGCCGGCGGCGCTTTGCGGAGATGGTAAGTGAGCTGCGGTCCGAACATTCTGATAGCACTATCCCCCCGGTCATCAAATAAGTTAGGCAGACAAAAACTGCCACCCGGGGCGCCAGAGACACCAGCCAGCCCCTGGCTGCCACTATGTCTGGCAACAGCTTGCTTCACTCCCCCCATGATGAACTCATAAATGATCAGCCAAACATTCATTTGGTGGAGTTATTAGAAATAGCTTTTGGCTGAAGAAGAGTTTTTCTAACAAATATCTAAGGTGTATGGGGATTTTAATTTTGCCTTTAATTGTCAGATTTTATACTATTTCGCTTGCACAAATGCTCTAGGGTTTGGAGTGAAATATCAGGTTACTTAGGTTCATTACCAGCTGGAGTGACATAACACCGTGTGATGTAAGCACATAATAGAATAAAGGTGGGTGGTTGTAACTCGGGAGATAGCTGCGCTCACATAGAACGCTATACAATCGCATATAGTGGAAATACTAAAAAAAAACATAAAATGTCTTTTCAGCCCACACCGGAACACAGATCTCTTCCTGCTCCCCCGGCGCCCCGCATTGTGTGCTCCCTTTTGTACACAACAAAACCTAATTTTACCTAAAACAAAACCCTTTCTTAACAACAACCCAATACTTTTTACCCACTACACGGTGACGTTGAAGGTAAAAAGTGTGCGAGAATAGAAGCTGCAACATCTGGCCGGTGCCAAGATGCTGAATGTGCGATGTAAATGTGGCTATTCAATGTGTCTACCTTTCCTTTCTTTCTATGTGGCAGCCAATAATGTATTCTTTTGTTAACAGCCCATCCACGTCTTTTCTTCCTAACGTTCGCCGTGCATCCTGTCTTGTGTTTGTGTCACGCAGCTGTCTTTGTGGGTGGTGATTTACCTTAATGGCTCTTCTTTAAAACACAATGCGAAATATGATTGATCAAATGGCTTCGGACTTCACAACAAAGCTATTGTAAATCGCGGCAAACAGACATCAGGTAAAATCCTTCAACCAAGATGCATATGGTAACTTGTGGTGGAATGGATGGCTAGTCAACGACATTAGGAGTTTGGGCAACAGGGCAGAGTGGTGAACCATTTAAGAAATCTTCGATAACAGTCTTCTGATCATCAAATCCTACACAGCATGTTACAGCTCTCTTGCTTCTCCTTCTACCGTTCTGAATGCTTTTTTCCGTGTTCACTTGCGGACACTTCTTACCGTCTTCCCCTTCCACCAAATCTGCCATAAAACTGAACTTCTTGCATTTCGGCCCTAAACTACACTACCTAAACCTGATATTTCTAAGGGGCCCGTCACACGAGGTGACATCGGCGGAGATGTCGGCGGCAACGGGCGGGAGCACGCATGTTTTTGGCGCCTCGCCAGCGTTACCATCACATGCTTCCATGCGGCGACACCTCCGGCGATGCACCGGCGATCTGACAGGCGGCGCCACTGGGGTGTCCAAAAACCCCAGCGGCAATGCCTTAACATGGGAGCCTGTGGCTCCCATCGCCTGGCGGATCGCCGTTCCCCATTTACATGGGGCGATGTGTACACATCGCCCCAGAGTGGTCGCCTGGTTTCAGAGCGCTGTTCTGAAACCAGGCGACCACTCAAATGCGTCGCCCTCGACCATTCACATTAGGCGACGCATTGGCGATGTCAGCGACGATAGGCCACACCCCAGCGTTGCCTAATAAATCGCCACCGACATCGCCAGGTATGACGGTACCCTAAGAGTGTGGTATGTGGGACTACTGTAAGTCTTCAGTTGCTCACCTGCTTTATGGGGTCAGTGGAGGGGAATAAAAGCATGGCAT
Source organism: Allobates femoralis (assembly GCA_033576535.1). Taxonomy (NCBI): domain Eukaryota; kingdom Metazoa; phylum Chordata; class Amphibia; order Anura; family Aromobatidae; genus Allobates; species Allobates femoralis. Next base: position 53,243,597 of record JARQOC010000010.1, on the reverse strand, counting down.
AACAAGAAGATTATGAAGATACTAGATGGTGGCCTGATTCTAACGCATCGGGTATTCTAGAATATATGTAGTTTATAAAGATTTTTAAAAAATGCAATGAATACATAGGATTTTCCCCAACCAGCGACGCAGCTTCGTTCAATATATCTGCACATGCCACACCTTACTAGCGATCAGTAAGGTACCATCACACTTGGCAACGCTCCAGTAATCCCAACAAATGATGTGACTTGGTAGGGATCGCTGGAGCGTCAGTACGTGGTCGCTGGTGAGATTGTCACACTGAGTGATATTGCTAGCGTCAGTCTGGGTACTTCCGCTGTGAGAGTCGGGAGATGACCGGCTAATGCTGGTCATCTCCCGGCTGTGAGCAGCTGACCTCCGTGCGGAAGGAGATGACCCGCTAGCCCTGCAGATCTCCCAACGGAAGCGGTGGCGTGCGTGATTCAAATCCCACACCAATTCGCGGCCGGACTGCTCCTGTCGCTGATTGGTCACTTCGCTCAGCGGCCACCAATCAGCAACGCGGGATTTCCGTTACAGAGAGACAGACACGATAAGGCGATTATATAGTAGGATAACATTATTATGAAGGACCATGGTCTCCTGTTTAGGTTTGTGATACAAAACACAGCTTGTCATGAAGTAACTGGAATCTGGTTAATAAAATTTGTCACTTTGCCCCCTCATCCTTCACTATGCTTAGTTGAGTCACAAATTTTTAGAGCAAATGTAAATTATCTTGGAGATACATTACATGGACAAAGTATGTGCCCCCTCCATATTCCACCTCACGTTCTGACGTCCTATTGTCACGCTGGACTAAGGGGTGTCTGGTCATCATGCGTGACCGTGAACCAATGGTGTCCAGTGCACTACAGAAAACTACAGACGGAGAAACACCGGGGGGTCAAATACAGCAGCAGGCCCTGCACTCACCTGTGGCTGTGCCCTGACTCCCTACCGTCCCTCTTTGTTTTTTTTTTCAACCAAATGCCAAGCAGGATACCTAGTCTCTCGCTGGCTCTGATGTTACTTCTCAATAGGAAAATGGCCAGCCGGAAGACCAGTCCCAACCACTGCAATAAAGAAGACAAGAGGGAGGGGGAGACAGACAGGGAAACAAGAAGACAACTTCACGCCTACTGCCTCGCTCCTTGGCAGCAGAGGCCTTAGCAGTAGTCAGCTCTCCAGAATACCTCCTTCACCTCTGAAAGTTTGGCCAGGAATGAGTTCAATCACCAGCAAAGGATGCTGGAACCATGTGATCATTTAAAGGGGATGGGAGTGATCACAAAGTAGCCATACCTGGTAAGGAAATTAAGGAGTCAGCTAGCAGATGAACTGAGATGAATTCCTGAACTGCCAAAAGAAAGACACGTTTAAAATGGAATCTCAATAAAGAAATGATACAGAGGTCCCAAACCAGTCACAAGTCTCCAAACTAAGAGAGATCATCGTGACATCTATCCTACAGCTATCTATTCGCAATGGTCTTGAATAAGTCTCTATCAAACATATTAGGAACTTAATCAACGTAGAATTTTGTATCTGAAAACACCAACAGATTCAATTGAACATCAAGGATTTGGACATCAAGATCAGGCAAAATCAGAATAGTTCATCTACAAAAATATATAATTTCTCATGTACTAGAAAATAGTCCAAACCAAAACAGATCAATGTAAGTGAGAAGATCCGAGAAGAACATGGATACTCCTAGAACAATAGCAGGTTGGTTATTGAGATCCCAGCCCAGAAGACATTGACCTATAGATAAACTCAGGAACAAAAAACAGGACTTGTTCTTCCCGCACGCTTGCTGTGAACAGACGCATTTCACGGCCGCGGTTGCTCACAATAGACGTTCTGAACAGCGAGTCTTGTCGCACAGTAACTAATGGCATTTCAGTAATTTTCCATCTTTTTAATCCAACAACCACCGTCAACATCTCACTTGCTGACTCTTCTTCAAGGACAGTTCTTCTGTAAAAGCAATTCTGCAGGGTCACACGTATTCATCATGTAACCATCAAAGAATAAAAGATCTATGTATAGATGACCGGGTGGTCACTACTGCCAATGAGGGGGGTTTCTCTGTGAGACCAGTGCAGCTTTTTACTTTTGTTAAAGGAGAAGTAGCTTTCATATAACATGGATAGATATTTCTTTTGAAAAGCAACAATGAGAACAATGTACTCTTTACTGCAACACATTAATTAAAGGCGATCTGCACAGTACAAGGATCTGTACAATTTCCAAAAATGTTCAGAAGACTTAGTTTCATAGAACATTTTTTATAACCTATAACATGAAAGTAAGATTATAATATAACTTTCTTTATAAAATCTTCAGTTTTACTCAAATTAGTTAATGCAAATATGAACACTCCCCACGTTAAAATAAACTACTACATCTAGTATTTTGTATGTCCTTGTCCTCTATGATTTTTGAAGGATGGCACCAAGTCTTCAAGGCCTGGAATGACCAAGTTGGTGACTGTACATTCGTCAAGAACGAGCTCTTTTAGGGTCTGGATGCTGGATGGAGAGAGTGATGACAATTTGTCTCTTCGGAATCCTCCGTAGGTGTTCACTTGGGGCAGATCAGGAGGCACTCAACCACTGAATTACCTTCACCCTGGTTCTTCAGAAACGCAACAGATGTGATTTTTGGCATGGTGGTATAATTCAGTAATAGTATGGTGACATTCATCAGTTATGGTGTGATGGTATTATTCAGTAACAGTATTGTGCCAATGCTTCATTGTGGCCAGTGAAGTCACATGGTCTTCAAATTGAGGAATATTTCACTGGTGATGAAGACACGGCTCGTAAATAGTCTCATCTTTACTGTAGTAACATATGTATGGATGAGAAACCTGAACGATAAAGGAACAAGACAGGAGAAGAATCAACGTCTTCAAAATGTGGAGATGGAGAAGGATGTTATTAATCCCATGGATGGCAAGTAGAACAAACACATCAAGCCAGACATGTCACTGGCAGAAAGGATCACCAAGCTACGACTTGTCTATACATCATATGAAGAGAGCAATCACTGGAGAAGGACATCATGGTCAGAATAGAAGGAACAAGGTGAAGAGGAACACCAGCAACCTGATGGCTTCATACATTCAAGACCCTGGTGGACCTATTTAGGCTTGGAGTAGACCCTGGTGCATCTATCTAGGCTTGGAGAAGACCCTGGTGGATCTATCTAGGCTTGGAGAAGACCCTGGTGCATCTATCTAGGCTTGGAGAAGACCCTGGTGGATCTATCTAGGCTTGGAGAAGACCCTGGTAAACCTATCTAGGCTTGGAGAAGACCCTGGTAAACCTATCTAGGCTTGGAGAAGACCCTGGTAAACCTATCTAGGCTTGGAAAAGACCCTGGTAAACCTATCTAGGCTTGGAGAAGACCCCGGTAAACCTATCTAGGCTTGGTGAAGACCCTGGTGAACCTATATAGGCTAAGAGAAGACCCTGGTGAACCCATATAGGCTTGGAGAATACCCTGGTGAACCTGTATAGGCATGGAGAAGAACCTGGTGAAACTCATATATAGGCTTGGAGAAGACCCTGGTGAACCTATATAGGCTTGGAGAAGACCCTGATGGATCTATCTTGGCTGCACAAGATCGATCTTCCTACAAAGCATTCATCCATCAAGTCACCATAGCTCCAGATCGAGCTGAAGACCATTAGAAAAAATAAAATCATACTGTGGCAATATTTAGTAACAGTATAATAGTATTAGTCATTTAATGAAATTATTAACAGAATTATTCATTCATATTATTAATTATCATCAGAAAATTACATTTAAGCCAATATTTTTTGTTAAATGTACATAATAATAATATTCATTTATATAGTGCTATTAATTCTATTTCACTTTACATACATCAGTAATGCGGTCCCCATTGAGGCTCACAATCTAAACATCCTATCAGTATGTCTTTCAAATGTGGGAGGAAACTGGAGGAAACCCATGCAAAACTCCACATAAAGTGAAATGCATATATTATATAGAGTCATTACAGAGTGATCTATTTGAAGTGCTTATTTCTGATAATGTTGATGATTATGGCTTACTGCCGATGAAAACCCAAAAGTCATTATTTTATATATTTGAATAATTAACACAAAACACTTGCAAAGGTTTACTAAGCATTTAAAATGGTCCCTTAGTCTGGTTCAGTAGGTTACACAATCATGGGGAAGACTGCTGGCTTGACAGATGTCCAGAAAAGTGGCCCAAGATGTTGTTTTCAGATGAAAGTAAATTTGCATTTCATTTGGAAATTGCGGTCCCGTAGTCTGGAGGAAGAGTGGAGAGGCCACAATCCAAGAGTCTGGAGGAAGAGTGGAGAGGCCACAATCCAAGAGTCTGGAGGAAGAGTGGAGAGGCCACAATCCAAGAGTCTGGAGGAAGAGTGGAGAGGCCACAATCCAAGAGTTTGGAGGAAGAGGGGAGAGGCCACAATCCAAGAGTCTGGAGGAAGAGTGGAGAGGCCATAATCCAAGAGCCTGGAGGAAGAGGGGAGAGGCCACAATCCAAGAGTCTGGAGGAAGAGTGGAGAGGTCACAATCCAAGAGTCTGGAGGAAGAGTGGAGAGGTCACAATCCAAGAGTCTGGAGGAAGAGTGGAGAGGTCACAATCCAAGAGTCTGGAGGAAGAGTGGAGAGGCCACAATCCAAGAGTCTTGAGAAAGAGCGGAGAGGCCATAATCCATAAGTCTGGAAGAAGAGTGGACAGGCAACAATCCAAGAGTCTGGAAGAAGAGTGGAGAGGCCACAATCCAAGAGTCTGCAGGAAGAGTGGAGAGGCCACAATCCAAGAGTCTGGAGGAAGAGTGGAGAGGCCACAATCCAAGAGTCTGCAGGAAGAGTGGAGAGGCCACAATCCAAGAGTCTGGAGGAAGAGTGGAGAGGCCACAATCCAAGAGTCTGGAGGAAGAGTGGAGAGGCCTCAATCCAAGAGTCTGGAGGAAGAGTGGAGAGGCCACAATCCAAGAGTCTGGAGAAAGAGTGGAGAGGCCACAATCCAAGAGTCTGGAGGAAGAGTGGAGAGGCCACAATCCAAGAGTCTGGAGGAAGAGTGGAGAGGCCACAATCCAAGAGTCTGGAGGAAGAGTGGAGAGGCCACAATCCAAGAGTCTGGAGGAAGAGTGGAGAGGCCACAATCCAAGAGTCTGGAGGAAGAGTGGAGAGGCCATAATCCAAGAGTCTGGAGGAAGAGTGGAGAGGTCACAATCCAAGAGTCTAGGAAGAGTGGAGAGGCCACAATCCAAGAGTCTTGAGGAAGAGTGGAGAGGCCATAATCCAAAAGTCTGGAAGAAGAGTGGACAGGCAACAATCCAAGAGTCTGGAAGAAGAGTGGAGAGGCCACAATCCAAGAGTCTGGAGGAAGAGTGGAGAGGCCACAATCCAAGAGTCTGGAGGAAGAGTGGAGAGGCCACAATCCAAGAGTCTGGAGGAAGAGTGGAGAGGCCACAATCCAAGAGTCTGGAGGAAGAGTGGAGAGGCCACAATCCAAGAGTCTGGAGGAAGAGTGGAGAGGCCACAATCCAAGAGTCTGGAGGAAGAGTGGAGAGGCCACAATCCAAGAGTCTGGAGGAAGAGTGGAGAGGCCACAATCCAAGAGTCTGGAGGAAGAGTGGAGAGGCCATAATCCAAGAGTCTGGAGGAAGAGTGGAGAGGTCACAATCCAAGAGTCTGGAGGAAGAGTGGAGAGGCCACAATCCAAGAGCCTTGAGGAAGAGTGGAGAGGCCATAATCCAAAAGTCTGGAAGAAGAGTGGACAGGCAACAATCCAAGAGTCTAAAGGAAGAGTGGAGAGGCCACAATCCAAGAGTCTGGAGGAAGAGTGGAGAGGCCACAATCCAAGAGTCTGGAGGAAGAATGGAGAGGCCACAATCCAAGAGTCTGGAGGAAGAGTGGAGAGGCCATAATCCAAGAGTCTGGAGGAAGAGTGGAGAGGTCACAATCCAAGAGTCTGGAGGAAGAGTGGACAGGCAACAATCCAAGAGTCTTGAGGAAGAGTGGAGAGGCCATAATCCAAAAGTCTGGAAGAAGAGTGGACAGGCAACAATCCAAGAGTCTGGAAGAAGAGTGGAGAGGCCACAATCCAAGAGTCTGGAGGAAGAGTGGAGAGACCACAATCCAAGAGTCTGGAGGAATAGTGGAGAGGCCACAATCCAAGAGTTTGGAGGAAGAGTGGAGAGGCCACAATCCAAGAGTCTGGAGGAAGAGTAGAGAGGCCACAATCCAAGAGTCTTGAGGAAGAGTGGAGAGGCCACAATCCAAGAGTCTGGAGGAAGAGTGGAGAGGCCACAATCCAAGAGTCTGGAGGAAGAGTGGAGAGGCCACAATCCAAGAGTCTGGAGGAAGAGTGGAGAGGCCATAATCCAAGAGTCTGGAGGAAGAGTGGAGAGGTCACAATCCAAGAGTCTGGAGGAAGAGTGGAGAGGCCACAATCCAAGAGTCTTGAGGAAGAGTGGAGAGGCCATAATCCAAAAGTCTGGAAGAAGAGTGGACAGGCAACAATCCAAGAGTCTGGAAGAAGAGTGGAGAGGCCACAATCCAAGAGTCTGGAGGAAGAGTGGAGAGGCCACAATCCAAGAGTCTGGAGGAAGAGTGGAGAGGCCACAATCCAAGAGTCTGGAGGAAGAGTGGAGAGGTCACAATCCAAGAGTCTGGAGGAAAAGTGGAGAGGCCACAATCCAAGAGTCTTGAGGAAGAGTGGAGAGGCCATAATCCAAAAGTCTGGAAGAAGAGTGGACAGGCAACAATCCAAGAGTCTGGAAGAAGAGTGGAGAGGCCACAATCCAAGAGTCTGGAGGAAGAGTGGAGAGACCACAATCCAAGAGTCTGGAGGAATAGTGGAGAGGCCACAATCCAAGAGTTTGGAGGAAGAGTGGAGAGGCCACAATCCAAGAGTCTGGAGGAAGAGTGGAGAGGCCACAATCCAAGAGTTTGGAGGAAGAGTGGAGAGGCCACAATCCAAGAGTCAGGAGGAAGAGTGGAGAGACCACAATCCAAGAGTCTGGAGGGAGTCTCCACAATCAGTGATGGTTTGGGGAGCCATGTCATCTGCTGGTGTAGGTCCACTGTGTTTTATCAAGACCAAAGTCAGTGCTGCCGTCTACCAGGACATTTTAGAGCACTTCATGCTTCTCTCTGTTGACAAGCTTTTTGGAGATGGAGATTTCATTTTCCAGCAGGACTTGGTGCCTGTCCACACTGGCAAAAATCCCAATACCTGGTTTACTACCCACAGTATCATTGTGCTTGATTGACCACCAAACTCGCCTGACCTAAACCCCATAGAGAATCTATGAGACACCAGACCCAACAATGCAGACGAGATAAAGGCTGCTATCAAAGCAACCTGGGTTTCCATAACACCTCAGCAGCCACAGGGTGATCGCCTCCATGCCACGCTGCATTGATGCAGGAATTCATGCAAAAGGACCCGACCAAGTATTGAGCACATTTGCTGTACAGACTTTTCATTAGACCATCATTTATGGGTTACAAATCATTATTTCAGTTGGTCTTATATAATATTCTAATTTTCTGAGATAATGACTTTTGGGTTTCACTGGCTGTAAACCATAATCATCAACATTTACAGAAATAAACACTTGAAATAGATCCCCCTGTGTGTAATGACTCTATATAATATACAGTGCAGATCAAAGGTTTGGACACACCTTCTCATTCAAAGAGTTTTCTTTATTTTCATGACTATGAAAATTGTAGATTCACACTGAAGGAATGAAACTATGAATTAACACATGTGGAATTATATACTTAACAAAAAAGTGTGAAACAACTGAAAATATGTCTTAAATTCTAGGTTCTTCAAAGTAGCCACCTTTTGCTTTGATTACTGCTTTGCACACTCTTGGCATTCTCTTGATGAGCTTCAAGAGGTAGTCACTAGAAATGGTTTTCACTTCACAGGTGTGCCCTGTCAGGTTTAATAAGTGGGATTTCTGCCTTATAAATGGGGTTAGGACCATCAGTTGTGGTGTGCAGAAGTCTGGTGGATACACAGCTGATAGTCCTACTGAATAGACTATTAGAATTTGTATTATGGCAAGAAAAAAGCAGCTAAGTTAAGAAAAACGAGTGCCCATTATTACTTTAAGAAATGAAGGTCAGTCAGTCCGAAAAATTGGGAAAACTTTGAAAGTATGCCCAAGTGCAGTTGCAAAAACCATCAAACGCTACAAAGAAACTGGCTCACATGAGGACCGCCCCAGGAAAGGAAGACCAAGAGTCACCTCTGCTGCGGAGGATAAGTTCATCTGAGTCATCAGCATCAGAAATAGCAGGTAACAGCAGCTCAGATTAGAGACCAGGTCAATGCCACACAGAGTTCTAGCAGCAGACACATCTCTACAACAACTGTTAAGAGGAGACTTTGCGCAGCAGGCCTTCATGGTAAATTAGCTGCTAGGAAATCAATGCTACGGACAGGCAACAAGCAGAAGAGACTTGTTTGGGCTAAATATCCACATTAGACCAGTGGAAATCTGTTCTTTGGTCTGATGAGTCTAAATTTGAGATCTTTGGTTCCAACCACCGTGTCTTTGTGCGATGCAGAAAAGATAAACGGATGAACTCTACATGCCTGGTTCCCACCGTGAAGCATGGAGGAGAAGGTGTGATGGTGATGGGGTGCTACGTCAGATGACCTGGCCTCCACAGTCACCAGACCTGAGCCCAATCGAGATGGTTTAGGGTGAGCTGGACCGCAGAGTGAAGGCAGAAGGGCCAACAAGTGCTAAGCATCTCTGAGAACTCCTTCAAGACTGTTGGAAGACCATTTCCGGTGACTACCTCTTGAAGCTCATCCAGAGAATGCCAAGAGTGTGCAAATCAGTAATCAAAGGAAAAGGTCGCTACTTTGAAGAACCTAGAATATAAAACATATTTTCAGTTGTTTCACACTTTTTGTTAAAGCGAACCTGTCACCCCCCACCCCGGATGTCACGTCCTACTGACGAACCCTATGTGTGGACCCACTGGACCGCGTAAAGCGGATGCTGATACCGGGTGATAGAGAGGCAGACAAGTACCGTAGAGTCAACGGGTTTATTAACCAAAGCGGAACAGAACAAAACCCACGCCCCTGGAGAGGGCCACACGGTCGCAGCACAGGAAACCCAGCGAGAGAGACCCCAGAGCGCTTGACCCCTATACAGGGATACCGCCGGAATCAGCCTCGAAGGGGCCAGTGAAGCGAACACGAGTGTTCAACCGACCCCAGGCGACGTGGTAACAAAACAGCAACCGGGTAAACAACAAGAAGCGGAAACCGAGAACACAGAGGACCCGGAACACGGGAAACCAGGAACACAGGGGAATCCAGGAACACAGGGAATCCCAGGACCACGGGGGATCCGGAGCCGGGCGAGAAGCAGCGATCAGCTTGGAGAGATCCAGGAGACCTTCCAGGAACACGGTGATCAGCCAGGAGCCGGCAGGAATGAGATCTGGAGGAGGTAACACAGAAAGATCAGGTAACAGACCAATTAAGGAGCGACCTGACAGACCAGTAGTGGCAGCTTCACTAAGGAGAAGGTTGCCCTGGCCCCGACTGATTGGAAACAGGAGGTTTATATCAGAACAGGGCAGTCCTGATTGGAAGGACACAGAGACCTGGTGATTGGCTGAGGGGAGGAGCAAGCTCCCTGCAGTCTCTCCAGCAGAAACTGAATTGGAGACAGTTTCATGTGCTGAAGCAGTGGTACCGGAAGTGAGAGGAGCAGTGTTGCTCCAGCATAGGGAGTACGGGCAGCAGGCCGCGGGCACGGGCGGCAGACCCCGCGGGGTAACACCGGACATCAAAAGCTAAAATAGCCACCTTCTGCAGCACTAAGGCTGCATTCAGGGAAGGTGGCTATAGGCTTTTGATGCAGGCGTTGACTCTCCTCTTGTCACGGAACCGCGCCTGCGGCTGTGAGGCCCGGTGGTCCAGATCAATAGGGGGGAATGGCGGAACAGTAGGGGTTAAATGTCTTCGTGACGCCACCTGCGGGTGTTCGGTAACGGTACAAATGCTGCTAGGCCTCCGGGGGATGTTAGGCAGCAAGATGGAACGCTCCCTACAGGATGAGCGGGAGTCCCCGGAGCCGGGAGCTGCACAAGATGTCGTGAGGCAGCTGCAGTAGCACTGCTGTTAGGCCCAGGAGTCAGACACAGACACACTAAAGTCTTTTAAGTACCTTTTACTGGTGGTTTTCAAGTACGCCAGACCGGGTTAGTGAAGTTAGCACTCCTGGAGGTTCACAGCAAGCAGTTAGTGTAGGCTTCTTTTCTCTGTTTCTCTCTAGTAATGTTGGGTGGATGTGGAATCCAGCCGGACCGGGCAGTGTGTTCAATGGAACTTGCTTCACCTGGTTAACAGCACTGAGGGCACTGTAAAAGGGTCTGAGCAGGATCAGTACTCTTCCCTGGGCTCTCATGGATCGGTGCATCAGGTGGAACAGGTGGCTAAACCTCCTGTTAGACGTGCTGGTTCTCTGTGGTGGCTGGGTAGCTCTCACAGCTTTGGTTCCAGTAACCGGTTAGTAAGGAAAGAGTCAGAATAACTCTGTGTTCCTTGAGAGGTGTTCTCCTTCTTCCTCTGACCCCAATTGCAAGGGTCTCCTCACTGCTAGCTGGCTGATTGGGCCTAGTGTGTCCCTCATAGGATGGAGGTTTCACACAGGCTGGCAGCTCTTGTAGCGACTGCACACACTCTGGTGTTTCTCCCTCCAAGACTCTATTTATAGGGGGAACTGGCTCAAAGTGACCAGTGGAGCTCCCCCTAGAGGCTCGGGGTGAAACCAGGTGTAACTGAGGTGTTGTAGTGTTGTTAGGTATTTGTGAGTATTGCTTTGCTGTTAACTCCAGTCATGCCCTAAGGAGTTCTGTGGTGCCCAACAAGGTGCCAGGGTGCCACACTTATATTCTTGTACATAGGGGCAGTATTATAGTAGTTATATTCTTGTACATAGGGGCAGTATTATATTACTTATATTCTTGTACATTGCGGCAGTATTATAGTAGTTATATACTTGTACATAGGAGCAGTATTATAGTAGTTGTGTTCTTGTATATTTGTATAATTATAATAAAATTATAAAAATAGAATTGTAAAATTATAATTAAAAAGAATAAAATTAAATCAACAATATACCGTATATATAAAAATTTAATTACTTTTTTAATTGCTCTTTTTTATTTTGTTTCATAAAAACTGCTTAAAATCAGCACTGCTGGTAGTCCGATCCCGCAGCTGAAACAGTTTTAAGATACGGTCCTGGCGCTTGCTGGTCTTTCTTGGGCGCCCTGGAGCCTTTTTGACAACAATGGAATCTCTCTCCTTGAAGTTCTTGATGATGCGATAGATTGTTGACTGAGGTGCAATCTTTCTAGCTGCGATACTCTTCCCTGTTAGGCCATTTTTGTGCAGTGCAATGATGGCTGCACGTGTTTCTTTAGAGATAACCATGGTTAACTGAAGAAAAACAATGATAGCAAGCACCAGCCTCATTTTAAAGTGTCCAGTGGTCAAAAAGCAGGCCGTAAGGCCCTTGCAGCGAGGTCCCCGCCAATAATCAGAGACTTGTGCTGAACACTGTCAGCTGAAAGCCGAGGCAGGGCTGCGGTTAACCAAGAGGGAGAACGATGTCCGCCCCAGTCGAGGAACGACCTGAAGCACATGGCGATACTGCCGTCGGGGAAGAGGCCGCGGCACCTCCGACAGCTGCCATCTTGCCGTTTACCATGCCTTACCTCCCGGGCTTGTTGTGGCTCCCGCAGTACTCAGGGGAGCCTGACACCCCCACTGACTTCCGAGAGCAGATGTAAAGTGTGTTTGGAGTTTACCCTATGACGGTAGAACAGCACGTGACTATGTTAATTGGGCTGCTGACCAGTGAGGCCTGGCGCGAGGCGAAGGCTTGGTCAACCACTGACAAAAGATTGTGAAACAAATTTTTGCTAAGCTAAAAGAGGCCTTCGAGACACGGACGGCTGCTGAGCTAAAGGTCTGGTTCTTAGGGTTTAAGCAAGGGGTGCTGGACAGTGTACGCAGCTATGCTTTGATTTTGCAAGAGCAAGAGGCGCTGAGGGCCATGAAGCAGGCCGACCCTGAGAGTGCGCCAAACGAGAGCAAATTGTTGACCGACCAATTCATCGAGGGCCTGCAGGACCCAGCCAAAAAGGTCCAGCTGCGGGCCCTGGCCATGCAGCACCCAGGGATAGACTTTGCAGACTTTAAAGACCTGGCCCTCCAACTGCTGAGAGGTACCACCGCCAGCGGCCTGGCGCCCTCGCAGCGACTGGCCCTTACCTACCATTCAGAGGCGGAGATCTCTTCCCTGACCTCTACAGGGGCCAGTGCACAGACATTAGATCCCCTCACTCCTGAGGCTGTGCACCTCCAGTTGCAACAGCTGACCCAAGGGATGGGCGACCTGGCCAATGTCGTGAAAGCTATCCAAGGAGCCAGACCGCCAGAGGGAATCAGCCTAACCTCCAGCCCAGATGATGTCCCATGGATGCCCCAGAGGAGGTACCCCACCAGCCGAGGACGACCCACCGACCGCTATGTCACTGTAGGACAACCCATCTGTCTCCACTGCAACAAGGTGGGACACATAGCCAGATTCTGCCCTTTAAACGCGAATTCCATGGGGCAGAGGGCCAACCCCCAGGAATAGATCCGCCCGGCATGCCGCACTGGTGCAACAGGTACGTGGAAGGACGACCGCTCCTGCCTGTCGTGCTGGACGGGATCCCCAAGAACGCTTTACTGGTACCTTTACACGCGGCAACTTTTCTAGGAATTTCACTGGCAACTTACTGGTTGCAGTGAAATCATGGACACATTGTTCTATCTTGTTGCTGTGTACAAATGGAACAATGTCTCTATGATTACACTGCATCTAGTAAGTTGCCAGTGAAATTCCTAGAAAAGTTGCCGTGTGTAAAGGTACCTTACTGGATACCGGGTCGCAGGTGACAACGATCCCCTATATCCTTTATAAGCTCTATTTGGCAGACTCTGATATTGCCTCCCGCCCAGATGACAGTTTCACCATATTTGCGAGCAATGGGCAGCCGGTGCCACAAGTAGGATTTAACAAGTGACTACTAAAGTGGGGCGGGTGGAGCTACGTGAACTGGGTATGGTGATAGAAGATGTTGACCGGCGAGCCAGTACACCAATGTTGATAATAGGAACAAATGTGATTGAAAAATGTTTGGCCGAGGTTATTGTGTTGTTAAAACAGGTTGCCGAGACTGTTAATTCCGGGCAGCAGAGAGAAATAAGGGCCCTGATGCACAGACAGCAGGTGGAGCTGTCTAGAGGCGAAGTCGGCATTGTAAGAGTAAGTGACCCAATCCCCAGGCGCTGATGGAGCCCGTGTACTCAGATAGTATGCCCACCGTCCTGACAGCCAGAGGTGTAGTTGATGTCCGCAAGGGGAGGGTACCTGCGCATCCTAAACTGTGGGGAGGAGGAGGCCAAACTGCCATGGTATGCTACCATTGCCAAGCTGTACACGGTCAGTAACATTGCAATCACAGCTGCAGAGCCCTTGGACTCGCCGGAATCGGCAGAGGACAATGGTCCTGAGGGGCAATCGGAAGACTGGTACCAGAAGCTACACGTGGGCACCAGCTCCACCCCCCTCATCAGAAGCATGGAGTATACCGGGTAGTCAAGGAATACGAGCAGGTCTTCAGCAAAAACCCATTAGACTTTGGGCAGGCAAAAGGAGTGCAGTACTGCATATCCACAGGGGACAATAAACCCATCAAAGAGAGGTACAGGCCTATACCACCAGGCCACTACCAATGTGCCAAGGAGATGTTACAGGAGATGAAGGAGG